>NIZV01000029.1:0-242937 GCA_003947045.1 Fusarium ambrosium
CTCGGGGAACCCCATTCGCCTGGGCCCATCCTGTGCTTCCCTCCCCACGGGCAAATCCTTCAATTCTTTTTGCGCTGGGGGGGGGGGGGGTTTTGTGTTCTTTTGCCCTTGGGGGAAAACGGTTGGCTCCGTAGATCTTTTTTGAACAGACGTTCAAAAGTTCCCTTAAGAGCCTCTTGCTTGGCGCCAACAACAAAACGGGATGACGACAAAGCGCAAGCCACGACGGAAAGCCTCAGCTTTGACAGTACAAGATCACGAATCACAACCTCGGCAAGTCGCCGAGTATTGGCTCTAGCTTGGTTTCTCTCTCTCTCTCTCTCCACTCCAGTGCCCTTGCTAGTCTCTTGTTTCTTCCCCCCTCCTCTTCTGCAAGGTAATGGCCTCCCTGTACGAGTCGCGTGCATTTATCGTTCCAAGGACAAACTTCAGCTTATCCAATTCCCAGTCACTTACCACGCCATCTTCGACGTTACAACGCATGCTTCCAACGAGCTGGTTCGCCATGCCGTGACCAAATGCCCGGGTCTAGATCACGCTCATCATCCTTGACTTGTCAAGAATGACGAAAGGGAACCCAAGACCCCACCACCAGTCAAAGAACTCACATGGATGCGGCTGCTTTTTTGTCCCAACCACCATGCTCTACAACGTAGTATTGATAGTCGCAGGCCAAGGATCCGTGATACCCCCTCATGGATTTTCAACAAATGGATAATAACTCAGTAATCAGTTATCTGGCAATAAGTCGCGTACAGCGTCCAATAAGTAGCTGCTTGTCTGTTGAGCATCGCAATTACAATGATAACAGCTCTTCCTCACATGTTGAGCGCATTCCACGTCCACAGATAGACATGCGCTTGAAACAAGACTCCCTGGCGCTACACCGTTGACGATAGGCCATCCGTCGATCAAGATAATTGATTACCATCAAACCTTTAAGCTTGCGACGGCCGCCGTTATAGCGTCGGCGGTTTTTCTCTCATAGCGGGCAATCCATGACTCGGGTCCGTCAAAGAACCAATTAACCAGACAGTTTATTCTGTTGCCTGGACAAGGATACTTGACAAGGGTGTATCAGAGGGCGAAAGAGGAAGCTGTTTACGGCATCCCCGCTCTTTGTATTGATGTGGCGTCTGGAGGATTTGCGCAACCAAGGAAATGGATGTGCCGTTAGGTAGATTAGAGTTGGTCTTAGGTACGGTTCAGGATAAGGATAGACAGTCAAGTAGATATGAGTATCATCATAAAATAGTCCAAATCTCTTGCTATATTGTCAATTTGCTCTTAACCGTAGTAAGAATTCATTAAAATGTTTGAGATCCTTTAGCTATTGTCGATATCCGATCCGCGTGTTCGTCCGTCACACCATGCTCATCTCTCAAACGACTGCGGAGAGACACGCTAATCTTACCCATCGTCTGACTGTGGAGTGTCAAAAACACTTCCGTTTGGTCAAAAAGAAGAAAAGAAAATCATATTAGCGCTAATCTTGAGGATATCTCGTTGGTGGCCATGTGCCCATGTATGTAAGCTGCAAACCAACAACCAAGCATCACCCCCCGCTCGACGTCACCAAACCAACACCAATTCCAGATACCAGCATCGCATTTTCCTCCCCAGTCTTGCTTATATCCCGTCTCATTGGTTCCGCACTCACCGGCACATGACCTGCCTTCGGTGTCGCCGTGAATGCACCTCAAGGGTTGGGAATCGTAATAGTACAAAGTATCCATGCATGAGATCCAAGTCCCGTCAATCGCGCCTCGTCTTCATCCTTGTTAGTACCCGTCTTTTGATTCCATTCTCGTCTTTTCCCTCCCATTCATGGCATTAAACGATCGTCATTTCAACTTGGGTATCGTCCAAAAGAGTGTCTTCGTAGTTGTTCTTCTCCAACAACTTGTCCTGTTTACAACTCGTCCTTCGCGTGCTGGAATGATTCCTTGACGGCTTCGGTAGCCTGGCTGGCAGCGCTTCCAACCTTCTCGCCTACAGATGAGGCAGCCTCGTTTGCTTCGCTAGCAAGGCTCTCGACGCTGGCGGCCGCCGTGGCGTAAGCAGCCTGGAGTCGAGAGAGTACACTCTCGGTAAAGGAGGGCTCCTTGCCACTGATGAGTTCAGAGACAAGCTCGCTCACAGACTCGTATTGCTTAGCAGCCTCGGCCGATGCAGTCACTGCAGAGGCTGCAGCTGCATCTGAGGCAATAGATGCCTTGTCGGCAACAACATCGGTAGCCGCAGCGGCGTATGAGCTAGCATCACTCCAGATGTGCTCATACCACGCAATCTGAGTAGGCTCTCCATAAACCTGGCCGCTGATCTGCTCAACAATCGTGTTCCAAGACTCGGCAATAGCAAGGCCTGCGCTGGAGATCTGCTCGTTGGCAGCATCCACAACAGAGGATACAGAATCGTCGACAGCCTGGGCGGCCGACTTGATTGTGTCACCCGCGGCCGAATAGGCAGACCCGGCTGCATCACCAGCAGCCTGGGCAGCAGAAGCTGCCGACTCCCGGGCCACAGAGGCAACAGATGAGGCAGATCCAGCAAGGTCGGTAGGGGTAGGAGTGGCCGTAAGAGATGAGAGGGCAGATGAAGCTCCGGCAATAAAGCTAGCGTATCGGTCCTGGGCAATACCAAGGCCAGCGAAATAGTTCAACTTGGCTTGCTCGTAGTACTTCTCCATTGAAGACGGTGTGGGCGTGGCGAGACCCATAGCGATAAGGGCACTCTGGTACTGGATCTCAGCCCACAGACGGCCCTCATTGAGTCTCTGGCCAGCGATGGACTCGATGCGTTCCCAGTCAACCCAGTTAGGGATAGTGGTCGTAGCAGGGAGCTGGGTGGCCGTTGTGGCGGCCTCGACAGCATGGTTGAGCTTATCGCCAGCAGCCGAGACGGCCTTGTCGTAAGCAGAGGAGACGGATGCGAACAGCTGCTCATGAACTGGCTTGGGAGTGCCGTAGATCTGGGCAGACACAACAGACAGAGCACTTGAGTACTGCTCAGATGCTCGAGAAACAGCGGTTGAGTAAGCTGCCTGTGCTGCATCGGTGGCACTGGCAAGATAATCTGTGTCCACGTAATCCTCGAGGACGACTTGTCGGTGGGGAACTTCCTGGGCCGCGGCGCCAAGGAAGGCTGGCTTAACATGCTGCTCGTTCGACAGCGGTGTCTCGTCGCGATGTGTTAGGGGATCTTCCTCGATCTCGACGAGGGGCTCGTCTTCGGCTGGGAGAGGTTCTTCACTACCGTTGCTGACTATGGAATTGGTGTCACCCATGAGCACTTCAGACGCTTCCGAAGCAAAGGGGGTCGACGTACTGCTGTCTTCTGGTTCTGCCTCGTTTGTGGCTGACTCGAACGTCTCTGAAAGCTGGCTTGAAATCTCTTCAATCACACTGCTAGCAGACTCGGCCAGGGCTTCTTCCGTCTCGGAAGCTTCGTCGGCAATGCTGCTGGCGCTCTCCTGTCCTTCAAAAGCGAGACTAGAAGCATCGCTGACTACCGACTTGATCGACTCGGAAACGGCAGAGGTGGCCTTTTCGATAACATTTGGCTCATCGTCGACAACCGAAGAAACCTCCTCCTTGACGGGCTCGGCAATGGATGACACAAAGTCCTCCAAGTCTTGCTCAACCTCTTCGGCTTGAGAGGTGGCCTCTTCAGCAGAAGCGGAGAGGCTGGAAACAACGCTATCCTCGTCGGCAGGGCTCTGCTCTTCGGCGTCCTTGGCCTCCTCGGCCTTCTTGGCCGCGATGGCTTCCTCGGCAGCAAGCTTCATCGCATCGCTGTCAAAATTATCTGACGAATCTCTGGCCACAACCTTCCAACGGGCAACCTCCTTGAGTCGAGCAAGCTCCTTAGCAGCCACAGAAGCGATCTCCATGCCCTCATCCTCAACCTGCGCAGATGCGTCTTGCGCGAGGAGGAGGCTAGGGTGCGTGACGATCAGCTGCTTAAGTTGCTCGGTCCATTCGTTGAGGGTGCTCTTGAGCTCATGGTACTTGGCCCAGTCCTTGTACGTGACACCATCAGTCCATGCCCACCTCATGCCAATCTGCTGGAGGGCGAGGTTTCTAGTCTCGTCCAGAAGCTGGAAATGAACATCGGCAACGGTAATGACGGTCTCCTGAAGCTCCTTCTCATAGCCCTCGCGCCATTGTCGAATGGCTTGGGCCTTCTTCTTAATGGCCATGCCAGCAGCTCGGACTGCAGCAACAATCTGCTCATCTACATTGTCAGTGTTCTCATCGACCGATCCGGCCAAAGCAGAAATCTTGATCCGAAGAGCCTCGAGCTCAGAGGCAATCGTAGACTCGAGGTCGTCAAATAGCTGTCTGCCAGTAGTCTGAACGTTCCCCTCGATCATGCGCTTAGCAATCTCGTCGACACGTTCTTCCAGATCATTGGCGCCCTCATCAGCTTGAGAAGCAAACTTGGTCTGCCAAGTGTCCAGATCATGGGCCACCATCTCTCGAGCCTTTCGTCGCTTCTCGCTCTCGCCCTCGGTGGGGGGAGGTGCCTGCACAGGGTTGATGTACTCTTGAGTGACAGACTCGGTCACCGGCTCCGGACTTTCAGTAGCGACTGGGACCTCAGAGGATGTCTCGACAGAGGTTGTGCTCTGGGGAGAGGGCCTCTGGAATGACGAAGTAGTGGTATCTGTAACATAGCTGAGAGATGTAAGTATGGTGCTTTAACAAGGATGCTGGGCATCTTACCTGGTCGAGTAATTGTCGTGAACAGGCTTAACCTTGGTCTTGTAACGACCTAAGCGTTCGCCGATGCGGACGAGCTGAGGTTCGACATTCTGAACATAGACGACACGAATATGAGGCCAAACGCTTCTGTCAAGGAAGGCATAGGTCTTGTTCCAAGCCCAGTAGGTCGTGGGAAGGGCGGTTCGGACGGTGAATTCAGATGCTGCGTCGTAACCTTGAACGGCATATGGCTGCACGAATTCATAACCCGGTCGCAAATATTCGTAGTAGACTTGTAGACCGTTGGTGCGAGCAATGTCGTAGTAGGGGCCAAGGGCCTCTCCAGCCTGCTTGATGTAAGGGCCAACGGTTTGGTCGTATTGCGCCTGCGCAAGACCCTGGTACTTGACGAGCTGAGGCTGGCCATTCTTCTCCCACTGAGCCCAGGCATAATCCTGCGCCTTCTCGGCCCAGGGAGCACCGTATTGGATCGCATATGCGCGAGCGGGTTGCCAGACTTTGCTTTCAACGGTCTCGTAATATGGTCGGGCGACTTCGACGTACGGCGCGGCATAGTGGTCATAGTAAGGTTGGACATGAGGCAACACGGCGTCCTTGACCTGGAAATAGGGTTTGCAGATGGAGGGGGAGGTCTCGTCGCAGGCTTCAAGGGATGAGGGGCACCGGAAGAGGACGGTCAAGATGGCAGCCCATGTTGCAAGTCTGAGGAAGTACAAGTTAGTTATCAGCTAATGGCGATCTGGGGTGCAAAGACGAATTGATGTTGATGAAAGAGCGGCCAGAACAGAGCTCGGTCGAACTCGAAGCGATGACGCGCCCAAAAAGGACATACCTTGCGACAACATTGAATGTCCAAGCCAAAAAGCTTCGTCTCTTCTTGACAGCTCTTCTTCGGCCGGCTAGGGGCTTTCCATTCGCCATGCCGTTGGTGTGGCCGTTGCCGTTCATGATCGAGCCGGCGGACTCGGCCATGGTTGATAGAAGCGAAGCACGCGCTGCGGTCAGGACAGTCGATGACGGGAGCTTCCGAAGAGGGGAGCAAGCAAGCCAAAAGATGATGCAAAGTAACAAGTTTGATTGTTCAAAGTGGCGCAAAAGCGAATGACTTCTCAAGAAATCCGACTCGCGACGGGAGAGACGTATCCAGCCCTTCCTGCCAGTCAGTTTCACGATCCACGAAGCCAAGTTGGTATTTTTCGGCCAGTGATGGGAAGCTCGGAGAGAGGTGCTTACTTTTTTGGATGGAGGCTGCAGGGGGTCTGTCGGCAAGCGTTATGGATCTCGGGGCAGGAGTGTTTCTGCGACGTGACTCGAGACGAAAGCGAGACGATGGACTTGGACGTGCAACATAGACGGTCACTGGTGTGAGCTTCTTTGACCCTTTATTATTTTTCTACCAGGAAATGAACAAGAGGGCGGGAATGATGGCAACACCAGAGCTGAAGTCGTTGTTCCTTGGTTGGAATTGGAGGGCACCAGCGCATGTACAGTGGTGTCATCCGTTCCCCCACCAGGTTTTAGCGGTTCGCATCAGCGCGGCCTGGCACTTTTAGCGGCATTTGCTCAGCGATTTGCAGCCTGTCCTGCATCTTCGAAACACTTGATGGATGGTTGCGACGTCATGGAGAAGCACAGAAGCTTGCTTTGGTCCAGATTCTCTGTGGCATCATGGCTTTTTGGGATCCGAGAGACAAGATGAGAGTCATTGATTGGTTGCTATTTTGACTGGAATGCAGAGTCGTGAACTGGACGTGATGGGGCAACGTGAATCTTCTATCAGGACCCGACTCCAAACATGGGACGTCAGGGGATGCCGTGATAGTGACTACGGTTATTTTAACGTGTTTTACCATCGACCTCGGTTCCGAGTCCATACCATTAATTCCAATATTAACGATTCTTCAAATTAACAAGAGGTATCTTCAACATATTCACATCCATCACAATCGACCACAGCCATCACGAACCTGCTGGTTCAGCTTCATCATGCTCTCAAACGATGATCATTCCCCATGTGACACGCGCCTCTCGGTCCATGACATCAGCTGCGCACATCAAACTGATGGTGCTGCCTCTGACACGTGAGAGTTCACGGAAAGCAGCGGTGTCGGATCATCTGCTTCTCCGGAAGCCTCGTTCGCCGTTTCGGAACTCACGCATCGCATTGCGTTGGGGCTGGATTCCGCCAACCGTACCTTTCTCCGCCGTGTTGCGTCTTGTGGGGTCGGAGTGGCGGTACTGTAGTTGCAGCCCAGGCCGACAGCCACTGTGGAATTATTAACCACCACGTCTCATCACCTCTATTTTGAGGCCGACGACTACTCCCGGTCACCTTGTCGACTCTTCACTCTCGACTGAAGAGACACATGCTCACCGGATCGGCCGACTGCATTGTCGCCGCTATTTCTCTTATCAGGTCACCTTTTCTTACTTCCGTGTCCTGTTCGCCGCTTCGATTCCCCGGTCTTCGGTCCGCTCGCGCCCCTCGAACATCTTGATCGGCCAGCGCATGGTTTTCCCAACAATTCCTTCACAATAAGCCCCTCGTGGGCGCGATCGATTTCTTCTCGAATCGCCGTCGCTAAATATTACCGTTGCCGTCATGGAGGACCTCACCTCGAGCATGAAGCTTAAGGGCCTTCACCGAGCCGCCACTCGATCCGACGACATGAATCAGAATCAAGATGGTGCACCTGGAATTTGTCGAATCTGCAGAGGGGAGGCGACCCCGGAGGAGCCTCTCTTCTATCCATGCAAATGCAGTGGTAGCATCAAATATGTTCACCAAGACTGCTTGATGGAATGGCTTTCCCATTCTCAGAAAAAGTACTGCGAGCTTTGCAAGACGTCGTTCCGTTTTACGAAGCTATACGCGCCCGACATGCCGCAGTCCCTCCCGGTACACGTCTTTGTTGGACATTTGGCCAAATATTTGTTTCGGAATGTCTTGGTCTGGCTTCGTGCAGCTATGGCCATCAGTGTCTGGCTATGCTGGTTGCCCTATTTTATGAGATCCATCTGGTCATTCATGTTCTGGGTCAGCGATGAAGGCTTTGGCAACACTTCTATGCTCTCGCGCAACAATGAAACTACGGATGCAGCACTTCAACTGGCTGCAGGACTCGATACCGGCACATGCCCCGCGAGCCCCCTCTTTGCGCCGACAACGACATCTGCTTCAGCCGCTGAAGCCCTCCTCGAAACCCTCTCCGGCCAGAATATCTCCGAGTTCTTGATGCGCATTCTCTTAGGATCTCTTGGAGTACCCGTCAGGTTCGATCGATCCGACTCAACTCTCGAATCCGTCAATGCCTCGTTGGAAGCCGCGTCGATCGGCACAGCGCCACCTTCGTTACTTGGCGAGGTGGCTTTCTTGAACAACCTCACCCGGAACCCAACCCTTAATCGGACCGTGATTTCCGTTATTGAGGGTCAAATCATCACTGTCTTGGTCATTATATGCTTCATTCTAGTCATCCTGGTCAGGGATTATGTCGTTCAGCAACAGCCCGAAATGAACATGCGCGCAGCATTTGCCGGTCCCGAAAACCCACTGGCAGCCCAAGAACCCATGCTTGTTCGAGCTGAGATTGCGGAAGACTTGCGGGGTCCCGATGAGTCTGATGACGAAACTCTCGATGATGGGGAACAGCCCATTGCGCCCCTCGATGAAGCTTTCGCTGCTGAGGTCCAGCAGATTGCTAACATCCGACTTCGCCGACCATCTGCCGATCTTCGTGTTCCTCCAGGGATGATCGAATCCGAGTCTTCTCCTCTTGAGCCTCGTCCAGTTGAGGCTGGTCCTGTTCCAGTTGCTGCCGAAGAACCATCCACTGTTTATGACTACATGCGCATATATCACAAGGCAGACGGCGAAGCTGAGAGAATCCTGCAGATTATCGAAGAAGAAGGTCTTCAGGATAGACTCGCATACTGGGTGGACGTTACGCGCCGATCCATCCGGGATCGAGCCGGCGAACCCTCCAGCGTTGCCCGACATTCAGAACAAGCTGATGGCAGAGATCACCCGGATAGCCCAGGTTCTACTGCAGCAAGCTCATCCAGAAAGGCCTTCACGCCTCCCTCTGAGGAATTTCCTATTTCCTTTGACGAACCTGGCGATTCGGCATCCGGAAAGGGGAAGGATAAGGAACCGCTGCCCCCTCTTCCTGATCAGGATTTCGAGATAGACCCCTGGACCGGAGCCTTGTCGCCAAACCCTACTCGTCCGCGTGCGGTATCTGATGGCCCTCAACTCCACGACACTATCAATCCTTTGGCCAACAACAGTTGGTCATTCGCTGATCTCCCCCAAAACCCTGAGGAGGAGGGTTCTTCATCCCAGGCTCGTGACCCGCCCCGGGCCCGCGGCCCCTACGGCAAATTCAAGAGGTCTGGCTCTGGGCCAAGAAGCGATGTAGCCGTGACGGGATTCGATGAAACTGATGAGTCCGACGGCCCTGATGAGCCTAGGCCATCAAGTGTTCGCCATGACTTCCCCGAGTTCAGGGGTCAACAAGATCAACGCCTTCCTCTCGATGACCATCGCCATGATAGACGAGAAACTCCAGAAGCACACACCCCTGTTCAGGGCAATGCTGCCGCAGCAGCTGGACAGGATGATGGCCCAGCACCTGGCATTGTCGGTAGGGTGACCGATTTCATGTGGGGCGATTTGGATGAACAGCAACACGCCCTTCAAGATCTCCATCACGCCGACGACGATATTGGCAACCTTCGAAATGATATCGACGACTGGGAATTTGATATTGACGACCTTGGCCGGGACGATGCCCCCGCTGGTGGTGTTGACGACGAGCCCGAGGATCTCGGCGATGCCCCAGGACCCGGTCTTGACCAAGAAGCTATGGAAGAATTGGAAGACTTCGAGGGCGTCATGGAACTGATAGGCATGCGTGGCCCTATCGCTGGACTCTTCCAGAATGCCATCTTCTGCGCCGTTCTCGTCTCAGTGACAATCTTTGCTTGCATCTTTGTCCCCTACAATATTGGACGTGTAAGCGTTTGGATTCTTGCAAACCCCATGCGACTCGTTCGCCTACTTTTTGAGCTCTCAAAGCTTCTTCAGGATGCCGCTGTCATGGCCGCCGGTCTGGCTTCTTGGGTTATCTTGAACATTATCGACATGTTCACCGGTATCATTGGAGGCTTCATTGGATCCCAAGTCCTATCAGCGAGAAAAGCTGCCTGGATGCTGTGGACCAGTGCCGGCTCTCGAGTTGTGGATTATGCTTTTATGGACTTTCCCATGTCCGCCTCGGAGATGCAGAACTTTTCTGCCATCAGTCATGGCGCGCTGATTGCTGTCAAGCAAAACATTGGGACTGTTTTCACAACCATCAGTGACTCGGCGGGCTTCATTCTCGGCGGTGGCCTTCTGTCTACCGACCTATCTCTAAAGACTATGACCTCCGCATGCGACATGGCCCGAGACAACCTACTCACTCTCTCATCCGCATTCCTGAATCCGAACTTCTGGGTCATTGATCTCAGCGAGCCCGATGGACCGGCCGTCATCAATCCTGTCCTGGCCTACTGGTCTGGATTGGATCGCTTCTGGGCTATCTTAGCTGGTTACGTGACGATTTTCTTCGCCGGCGCCATGTACTTGAAACGTGGAAGTCCATTCTCGAGGGGTCACATCCTGCAAGCATGGGAGGCTGGTGTCATTGACACCTTGCATCAGGCCAGTGGCATCATGAAGGTCATCATGATCATCAGTATCGAGATGCTCGTCTTTCCACTCTACTGTGGCCTCCTCCTCGATGGCGCGCTTCTGCCCCTGTTTGAGAACACGACTTTCAAGTCTCGGATGCTCTTCACTTACAACTATCCTCTGACCTCCGTCTTTGTTCACTGGTTCGTTGGCACTGGTTACATGTTCCACTTCGCCCTATTTGTGTCGATGTGCAGGAAGATTATGCGTCAGGGTGTTCTCTGTAAGTCCCCCTTACTCTTCATCCAAACTTCCCCAAGCTAATTTTACAACAGACTTCATTCGTGACCCAGATGATCCCGAGTTTCACCCTGTGCGCGATGTCCTCGAAAGGAACTTGATGACACAGTTGAGGAAGATTCTCTTCTCGGCATTCGTGTATGGCGCACTTGTTATTGTTTGTCTAGGTGGCGTTGTATGGGGTCTCTCCTACACCGTGCCTGACATCCTCCCGGTCCACTATTCTTCCAATGAACCAGTCCTCGAGTTCCCAGTCGATCTCCTCTTCTACAACTTCCTCATGCCGCTTGCAGTTAATTTCTTCAAGCCTGGCGATGGGCTCCACGCCATGTATACGTGGTGGTTCCGGACATGCGCTCGCAGCTTGCGGCTCACTTTCTTCCTGTTCGGCGAGCGAAGGATCGATGAGGAGGGAAGCCTTCATATTGGAGCCGATCGCAGATTCCGACACCTCCCCTGGTACAAGTGTTTCTTCTTGGAGTTGAACCACAAGTATCACGTCGTTCCCAAGACCTGGATAGACTTTTTCGATGGGGGCGATGCTAAGCCCAGGGCTCCCCTAACCCAGAGTGAAATCCACGCCCTCACCCGGGCGAAGAATCGACTGAGGGATGCTAACCAGTTGACCCAAAGTGGTCACTTTGTTCGCGCTCCAGCCTCGGACCGTGTCAAAATTCCCAAGGGCAAAAAGGTGTTCCTCGAGGTTGATGAGCGCGGCCGGAGAAAGGACAAGCAAGACGACACTGACCTGTACGCCGGTCCTCAGTATCAGATGGTGTACATCCCTCCTCACTTCCGCGCGAGAATTTTCCTCTTCATCTTATTTATCTGGGTGTTTGCGGCGATCACAGGAGTTGGCTTCACCATCATCCCGTTGGTGTTTGGTCGACGAATGTTTAAGATGCTGATCCCGGAGCACATCAGAACCAACGACATTTATGCCTTTAGCATCGGTGTTTACCTCCTCGGTTCCGTCGCTTATCTAGTCTTTCACATCCGAAGCGTGTGTGCTAATGTGCAGCGCGGGGCACAAAAGTCTTGGGAGTGGTTGACTGCTGGAGAGATCTGCTGGCGCACCGCTACTGTCTTGTTGCGAGCAGTCAAGCTGGTTTATGCCTATTTCTTCCTCCTGGTGGTTTTCCCGCTTCTTGTCTCAGGGCTGCTGGAGCTGTATCTGGCGATTCCTCTCCACACATATATGTACCCACCCACTGCAGCGTCAGTTCAGGCATCAAGAGAGGGAGGATCCGAGGCAAGCCGTCATACAGTCCGAGTCATCCAGGCTTGGACCCTCGGTCTGCTCTATCTCAAGCTGGGCGCTCGCATGGTCACAACCTTGTTCGCGGATACTCGACTTGCAGTTGCTGTGCGTACGGTGCTACGGCGCGGCTGGATGCATCCCGACATTGGCGTTTTGACTAGAGCTTTTGTTGTCCCTGGTCTGGCTATATCAGCGGCCGCAATCCTAGGACCTCCAGCCATCACCGACGGCCTCATCAAGTACGGCTTGATTGCAGGCGCTCGACCCGGTGCGAATGAGCTGGCAGAGGTGGCACGGTTGGCGATTGTGTACCGTCAATCATACCCAGCCGTTGCACTCACAGCCCTACTCGTTAAGAATACAGTAGGGTTGGTCAAGGTATTTAACGGATGGACAGCCCGCATCCGTGATGAAGCATACCTGATAGGAGAGAGACTACACAACTTTGGTGCTGCTGCAGCGGGAGCAAGAAGGGTTAGAGGCGCTTGGAGAGCAGGAGGGGCAAGACTATAGAAGAGCAGGCATCAGTTGGTATATTGATTTCTATTATTTTACGTCTGTCAATACTTGCATCTATTAATGCGGAGTTGGGTCCCACGGGTTTGGACCCATATTCACAACCACCCTGTACCACAACACAGGAGGACCCGGACAACCTCAAAGCGGGCCTCTATCACAAAGCTATTCATGTAGCACTTCTGTCATGTTTATTTAGAAGCGTTGGTTTCGGTCCTTTACATTTTTTTCTTGGAGCGGGCAAGGTCCGTGGGAAAATAGGTAGATCCATCCTTTGGTAAAAACCGGTCTGTACACATACAAAAAGATGATGCTCTCAGACAGTAATGCACACCACCATCCTTTGGGCTATGAACTTTTACGCTTGATCGATTACCCATACTCAATACTACGTAGTACATAGTATTACGTCTGTTGTCAACACCCTTGACAAGCAACATGCAGACTTAAAGGCCAACATGCAGGTGTCGGTCACTCCTCGATCTGCCCCTGGAGAACCCCTGGTCTGGGCTCTGTTGCATTCTTGGCGTCTTACGCTGGGTCGTAGTGCTAAAAACATGGTAAGAATGGCGTCAATATACTTTGGCGGCTTTGATTATTGACGGGGTTATGATCTAGATGTAGATAGTCTGGATGAATACGACTCAAGAACGTGTCCTATTTGGACAAGTCTGAGCCCTACGTGGACAGAGCAAAAGAAAGTACGTGCGTCTTCGGCAAGCATAGGTAGCGGGCCGCACTCAATTATTGACGATACGGCAAAAAGCAATTGTGCCCCTGACACTTCGAGAACCTCTCTAACCTTGTCAGTCCCAACTTGATACCTATTGATAGAACAAGGGGAAAATTGGAAACAATCGAACAAAGGTGGCTTAAAGTGCAGGAGTGGCTTCAGATGCAAGTCACGTGGACCGGAAACACACTGTTGCCCAATGGTGGGGTCGAGAAGGGGACCGAAAGCGCCCTTGTTGCCCATGGCTGCCAATAACCTTGCCCCAAGGGGCTTAGTGCATGATGCCGGCCCAAGGAGAATGGGGGGCGCGATGTGTCGCATCAACAGCGGTCGTCACAGGCCAAAACAGCAAACACCCTTTAACATCCAACAACCATCACCCAGCATTGGCGGCGACGTTTCCCTTGGAACTCCGCGCTTCAGCGGCCGCGAATACTAACCCCAACAGCAGCAGGACAAGGTAAGATACCAAGGTAAGTGCGGTTGCCGCTCGACAAAGAGGTGATTCCATTCCGGAGGAAGCCCTCTTATTCCCACCACCTAGTTGGTCTATTGCGAACGGACGACTTGCTTGGTCGGTGAGTAACGTCCCCCGCCTGTTCTTGTCCCAGAGGTCAACTGACGGAGGGGAACAGCTGCGCAGCGGAAAGACACAGTCTGAACACAAAGAGACGAAGTCTTTGTTCCATCCTTTTTCTTTTCGACCACCCTATTTTATCACCCCAGCCCCAGCCTCCGACCTGACACCGTCGTCACCGCCGACCCCGTCCGTACCTTGGTTCCCTACCAGTACCCGAACCAAACCACACCCATGCGAACCCGATCGAGCCAAACCATCTAGATACCCGATCGCTACTATCCGTCATGGCTTCAGAACCCCCTTCATCCCCGCCCGGCGCGGAAGCAACCGCCGAGGACACCCTCAACTGGTACAAGGCGCAGTATGAGCAGCTTGAGTCAGAGCTCGCTGAGTTTAGAGAGTCGAGCAAGGAGTTGGAGCAGGAGTTGGAGAAGGATATTGAGAGGGCAGAGAAGCAGGAGCGCATTTTGCAAGAAAAGGCCGAAACTCTCGGTTTTGAGGTGGAGGAGTGGAAGGTGAGTCGAACCATCCCCCACCGCGCACAACCACGACCAGCAGGACATTTGGCTAACTCGACGGCTACGCTGTTGCGCGCAGAGGAAATACAGAGAGTCCAAGACGGAGGCTAGCGCATCTCAGAATGCGCTCGAGAAGGAAATCACGACACTGCGAGATTCGAACCGGACTCTGCAAATGAAACTGAGGGATATTGAGGTGGCCAACGACGACTTTGAGCGACAGGCGCGCAACACCACGTCATCGCTGGAGGATATGGAGTCCAAGTACAACCAAGCTATTGAGAGGGCGGTCATGATGGAGGAGGAGATCAAGATGGGTGAGCAGGAGCGTGAGCAGCTTCGCATCGAATCTCAGCGCTTGCGCGAAGAGCTGGGCGACCTCAAGATCGAGGCCGAGCTTCTTCAGGACAAGATCAAGAAGCAGGAGTCCCGTCATCTTTCCACCATCTCGACCGACCTCTCCGTTCTCGAGTCGCCAACCTTTGACCACACCGGGTCCCCTGGGTCGACCGCCAGCTCGCCTCTCATCACAACACCCCCCGAATCGAAGTCGCCCATTCCCGATGGCGACACGCTGTCCGAACTCCCCGATCCTCCTTCGCCGCCCATGTCGGATGTCTCGGCGCCCTTGCCCAAGGTCGCATCGACAAGAACTCCGGCTGTGTCTCGAAATGGCCGCTCTCGTCTTCCTTCGTCGTCTGACAACAGCATTACTCCCAAGCCCCGGTCTAAGCCTCCCACCAAGACGACAAGAGCACCTGGCAGCCGAATCTCGACTGGCGGCACTACGACTATGCGCACACCTGCGAACCGCGCCGTTGGACCTCGCTCGGCTTCGCACAAGCTCCCAGCTTCCAACTCGCTTACGCACATCCGAACCCTTACTGCGCAGATGCAACGCCTCGAGGCTCGTGTGCACTCTGCACGATCCAAGCTTCCCGGACCGACGCGCACGCCAACACGAGCTTCGCCGCGCTCTTCCGTCTATGGAGTCAGCAACGTGCCTTCGACGGTTACGATCCGCTCTCGCAAGCGCACTGTTGGCTCCACGGCGTCTTCTGTAGCCGGTGACGATACCACCCCAACCAACAGCCAGAACTCTGGTACATCTAAGGGTAGCCACATGCCCCGACTTAGCACGTCTGGGGTCAGCCGGTTATCGTTTGGACCGCTGCCGAACCGTGGAGGACCCGACTCAGAAATCAGCAGGCCCAGCTCACGTGCTAGTGTCTCGTCGTATGCTCGGCCACCTTCACGAACCGCTGGAGACATGATCCCCCGACCTGTCTCTCGAACATCTCTCACAGGAACGCGAACTCCTATGGGCCGGCCCCGTTCATCACTTGGAGGTTCGATTCACAGTCACTCTGCCAGTATCAGCCATCTTGATCTGGAGGAGGAAGATGAGACCGAGTTCCGGACTCCAAGCCGTAGAGGTACATACTCCAAGCTGGACCCTGAGGGTGGTATGAGCGGTATCCCCGGCCCTGGCAGCGGTATCCCTATGCCCTCAACTCGGCGCCAGAGCGGTGGTCGTCGGACTAGCAATGGGCCAATGAGATCCAGCATCTCTGCTGGGCACAGGAAACTGAGCGATCTGGGAGAGACGTACTAAGCAGTCTCTTCTCGGTAACGCTCCGAGATTGTCCCAGTTTACGATTTTCTTTCATTTGGTTTTGCTTCACAGCGGTTCGAGCGGTTACAAAATTGGCAGCATTTTCACCTCGGTCAAGGATATCCATCATACAAGAAGGGGTGGGACGGCTCGGCATGGTTCACAGCAGGCGCTTTGAAGACGGTGTTGATGATGATTACGGAATCCATTCTTGTCTCTCTGGCAGACTTCGTTACTAATACCGCTTGCTTGGGTACATGGGGTTTCGGCAACGGGGTTTATGGACGTTATGAAGAGATGGCATCTGATATTTTCTTTTGTTTTTTTTTTTGTTATCCCGAAGGACCTGGCCAGGCTTTTTATACCTACGAGGTACTATACCATATTACACGCCTTGGCCGGGCCTGATGGGACGGGGGTGTACCGCTGCAAAGCGAGTCATCGACCAGGCTGCCCAGGCTGGACTTGACGGCTCAAGCTGGCGAGCGGGTAATACTGGGGAAGATGATGCGAGGCTACTTCTGGTTCCCTCGCGGGGGCGGAGAGGTCGACATCGACAGTGTGGGGAGTGGTACGATGTCTGACAAGGCTGGCGAACGACAAACGGCGGCCCGTGAATTAGTTAAACCTATCTTATTTTTCCTTTGTTGATCAGGGGAGGGGAAGAGAAGAGGAGTAGATACAGACTGTGGAGGCGTACGATAGTATACCTTAGCTTGAGGACTGGGAGATGCCCGGCCTTGAAAACGCCCAATACACAACTTGATACCATTAAGTGCTGTTTCTAGATTTCGTATTGAGTGTGGGGCGCTGATATTGTAGAGTATCTCGGCAGCTCGGATATGGAATGACAAGATATCGGCGATACAGAGATTTACAGAGATTGCTACCCATCATGCCCAATACCTGGTGCCAGCAATGAATTGAGTTTCTAGTCCGCAACGCGTGCAACAAGCCGTTGAGATTACTCGAGACGGTGGTGGTGATCATCATGTTGAGCGTTGATGCCTCAAGACAGGCTAGTCTGAGATACCGGGTGCAACTCTGAAGCTCAACTGTAGAATACCCTACTCACCATTGGCCAAGGTTCAAGGGAAAAGAGATCGGCATCGGGCATCTTGCATGACGTTCCAACCTCAACCCTCAAAGGGAGGAGTACGTACTACAAGTTCCGCTGGCCCAGCCGCGTAGTGTCTGTCTATCTCTGAATCAAAAACCTGCAATCTTTGCCGGCATCCCGGGGACGCGCCTACAATGTTGGGATTCGGAGGATGACCGCTCAAGGCTGCGGCTCTGCGGCGGCCCGCGGGACCCCGAGGGGGAATCTAATTGGTAGAGGAACCTGATACATGGATCCAGATTTCGGGTTTGGGGCTCAACAATTGGGGACGGGCCCTGTTTCCATTTTTTTCTTGCCTCTGTTCTTAGTGTCTTGGTGCCTGGGGGTGGGAGAATTAAGGTAGGGCGCTAGTGTCATTGGGCGTTAGCGGGAAAGGCAAGGTACATGATGTCTATGCATGGGGTTTTGATATGGGATCTTGTCTTGGGACTGGAAGTTTGGGGTTGGGGGAGGGAGGAGCTTGGAATGTTCAAGGGAGAGAAATTAAAAAGGTTGTTGAATGACATCTTTTTGGAGATGGAGGCATTTTGTGTTATCGCGATGACGAAAACTTCAAGATTGTGATATCAGAGGCTGTGTGTTGAAATGCTGGGGAGAGCTTTGATGAACAGGGGTGGGATGAAGCATTTACACGGCGGAGTGGAGATGTTCATCTTGGATAATGGAGGCTCATGGAAGAAGAGGGAGAGCCTAGGAAGCTTTCTAGCTGGTCTTGGCTAGGTAGCAATTGGATAGCCCAGAGCTACGATTAATAGTAGGATCGACCCAATTGACCACGATTCATCAACCTCGATATTCGCAGGGTCAAGCGAAATGACAACCCCCTTGTCCCCTGTTGATGAAGAGCTCCCGCTCGGTACACTGTCGTTCCGGGCTAAGGGACACACACACACACGTCAGAGGGAAGGGCGTTTTGGAAGCGTGGCTCAACGCCGTGCATCAGGTCGCTCCCGACTGGCTCCCAACACCTGGGCTGACGCTTGTGGCTGACTCTTTTTTCGGATGGAACACATCCCTGGGCAGTAGCCTTGCGATTCGCGACTGCGAGGCTGCGAAGAAAGTTGCTTGTTGCTGTGAGAGAACTGTGGATTATATCGTGACGTGCATGCGATTTTTCGCGTGGTTCAGCCCGGACATGTCGGTAATGAAATGGGCTTCTTCGGGAAATCGCATTGTCCAACTGGTGATCGATCGGGTTCCGAGTAGCTTTGACATGGGGGCGTAATACGTGATGCCTTTCTTGGGGGCTAATTTCAATTCTTATTCAATTCACTTCTCCTCATCTTCGTTTTCATGCGTCTATTGTTTTCCATGCAATTTCTATCGTGATGCTCGTGTCATGACGACATATCTTATCCATCTCATCTCCCCAGCTCACTATTCTTTTTGCCGGACGGCCACTTACACGCACAGTCAGCTGATGGCACGTCCAGAATGAGCAGGTCAGTCTGGTTATCAGCCATATTCGGTATCGGAACCCGTCAAATAGAAATTCAATCAGACTCTTTTTGAATCACGCCTACATCATGAGCAATCATCATCATGGTCATCAATTAGAAAGGCCGGCTTCCGATGCGGATTCCGGCAAGTCTTTCGGTCTCCGTCTACGGGCTTTGTCTCCAACAAACCCGAAAGTCCCCGCGAAAAAAGGGAAATCTGCCACGCCACCCCCCCTTAACTAAATCCATGCCCGCTCAACCGCGCTGCTACTGCTCCCCCGGAGCCGCCTTGGCCCTTTGAGAGAGAGACAGCTTGGTGACGGCGGGCATCCCCCCCACCTGGAGTTGAGTGCCGGCCCCTCAACCCTACGACCTCACCTCACCCATTGAACTTCCATGTCTCTCCCGCTGGACCCTGAAAGGACACCACGCGCGCCAATTCCACTTGGGAGATCACCAACTGGGAACTCCACTGGGGGCCACCTCCAATTTTTTTTTTTCTTTGGGGGAATGAGTGTGTCACTTTTTTTCCTCTCTTCCCCTTTGCTGGATTTCCCAATCCCGGCCCCTCCCTCCACCCCTTGATCGCTCGGCTTACGCCCGGCCTTCCATCTTGTCTTCCCGTCCCAACAGTTCTAGTTTGTCTCCCCCGCCAGCTGCCGAGCAAAGGGCTTGCCACCACCTAAGCCAACAACAACAACAGCCCCTAGATTTAGCCAACAGTAGAGACAGAGTGGAGGTCAACAACCCGCAGAGGAGGGACCATCCGTGGCGGGATTAGCTCCAGGTGCAAGGGGATTGGGCAGATCCCGTAGCATTGTGCATGTCTTGGAGCTTCGGTTTTTTTTTTGTACTTGAAGTCTCCCGCATCCTTCAGATAGCATCCTTCCTCTGATCTTCGTCCCCCTCTCCTCTTCTTCTCAAGTCCCATAGAGAATCAATTGGAAGACGAACAGGTTGTGAAGCCCTGTTCTCTGTATAATTCCTGGACGCTCTCCTCACGTCCAGCACATACAAAGTCTTCTCTCCCAATCCTACCTATCCACCTCATTTTAATCCCCCTTCACCCTCTTGTATTATTTTTTAGCGCGTATACCAACCGCTCCCACCTACCGGGACGCTTTCCACTGAGCCTTTCCCAACAACCAGAGGGAAGGTCTTTGTTTTTTTTTTCTGGGTCGGAGCTACCCCTGCCGTGCCTGCCCTGCGCGCATCCGCCTGACTGGACTGTGCCGGTTCATGACGCCCTGAGCAAAAGACAGCGAACCAAAGCTCATCAATTCTTCCTCCTGGAAACCTCTTCTTTCTCCAACAAATCCCATAATCTCCTTCCGCCGCCCGCGATTCTTTCTTTCTTCTCCTCCTTCTCTTTTCACATACATACAACGCAGAAGCCATGACTGAGATCTCAGCTGGTGCCCACGAGGGTGCCAATGGGCGGTCGGTGCCCTACGTCAATGGCAAGGCGTCGTATGCAGAGAAGTTCAATATCGCAGACCACTTCATCGGCGGAAACCGAGTAGAGAATGCGCCCCCCAGCAAGGTCAAGGACTTTGTTGTCCAGAACGGCGGTCACACCGTTATTACCAACGTGAGAAGCACCCTTTTGGGGGTTTTGAGGTTTCCGGAGCGGAATCTCGACCCCGCCAAATCCTCCCCATGGTAGAATTGTTGAGCTGACCAGAACTTGCTCGCGTGGTACAGGTCCTCATTGCGAACAACGGTATCGCCGCCGTCAAGGAGATCCGATCAGTCCGAAAATGGGCCTACGAGACGTTCGGCGACGAGCGAGCCATTCACTTCACTGTGATGGCTACCCCCGAAGATCTGCAGGCCAACGCAGAGTACATTCGAATGGCCGACCACTACGTCGAGGTTCCCGGCGGCACCAACAACCACAACTATGCCAACGTCGAGCTGATTGTGGATATTGCTGAGCGCATGAACGTCCATGCCGTCTGGGCTGGATGGTGAGTCTTTTGCTGGCCTGCGATTCTGTATACACGAGATACTGACTAGTTCAGGGGCCACGCCTCCGAGAACCCCAAGCTGCCAGAGTCGCTGGCCGCTTCCCCAAAGAAGATCGTCTTCATCGGACCCCCCGGCTCCGCCATGCGATCACTAGGCGACAAGATCTCCTCCACAATCGTAGCACAACACGCCGATGTGCCCTGCATTCCCTGGTCGGGAACTGGTGTCAGCGACGTCGCTGTCGACGACAAGGGCATTGTCACCGTTGCCGACGACATCTACGCCAAGGGATGTGTGACCTCGTGGGAGGAGGGTCTGGAGAAGGCCAAGGAGATTGGCTTCCCCGTCATGATCAAGGCCTCCGAGGGTGGTGGTGGTAAGGGTATCCGAAAGGCCGAAGCCGAGGAGGGTTTCGAGGCTCTCTACAAGGCCGCCGCCAGCGAAATCCCTGGTTCTCCCATCTTCATCATGAAGCTCGCTGGCAACGCTCGACATCTCGAAGTCCAGCTGCTTGCTGATCAGTACGGCAACAACATCTCCCTCTTCGGCCGAGATTGTTCCGTTCAGCGACGTCACCAGAAGATTATTGAGGAGGCTCCCGTCACCATTGCGAAGCCCGACACGTTCAAGGCCATGGAGGAGGCCGCTGTCCGTCTCGGTAAGCTCGTCGGCTACGTCTCCGCCGGTACCGTCGAGTACCTCTACTCTCACGCCGACGACAAGTTCTACTTCCTGGAGCTCAACCCCCGTCTCCAGGTCGAGCATCCTACCACTGAGATGGTCAGTGGTGTCGATCTGCCTGCTGCTCAGCTGCAGATTGCTATGGGTCTTCCCCTTCACCGCATCCGCGATATTCGACTCCTGTACGGTGTCGACCCCAAGACGTCGAGCGAGATTGACTTCGAGTTCAAGAACGAGGGCACTGCTCTGAGCCAGCGACGACCTCAGCCCAAGGGCCACACCACTGCTTGCCGAATCACCTCCGAGGATCCCGGTGAGGGTTTCAAGCCTTCCAACGGTGTCATGCACGAGCTCAACTTCAGGAGTAGCTCCAATGTCTGGGGTTACTTCTCCGTCGGTTCGCAGGGTGGCATTCACAGTTTCTCCGACTCTCAGTTCGGTCACATTTTCGCTTATGGCGAGAACCGTTCTGCTTCGCGGAAGCACATGGTCATGGCCCTCAAGGAGCTGAGCATTCGTGGTGATTTCCGAACCACCATTGAGTACCTGGTCAAGCTTCTCGAGACCGAGGCCTTCGAGGAGAACACCATCTCCACTGGCTGGCTGGATGAGCTCATCTCTAAGCGCCTTACCGCTGAGCGACCTGAGACCATGCTCGCCGTTGTCTGCGGTGCCATCACCAAGGCTCACATTGCCAGTGAGGCCTGCATGGCCGAGTACCGCGCTGGCCTCGAGAAGGGTCAGGTTCCCTCCAAGGATATCCTGAAGACGGTCTTCACCATCGACTTCATCTACGAGGGTTTCCGATACAAGTTTACCGCCACCCGTGCCAGCTCCGACAGCTACCATCTCTTCATCAACGGCTCCAAGTGCTCGGTCGGTGTTCGTGCTCTGAGCGATGGTGGTCTGCTTATCCTTCTCGACGGACGAAGCCACAACGTCTACTGGAAGGAGGAAGTTGGCGCTACCCGTCTGTCTGTCGACAACAAGACCTGCTTGTTGGAGCAGGAGAACGACCCTACCCAGCTTCGCTCTCCCAGCCCTGGTAAGCTCGTCAAGTACACTGTCGAGAACGGTGCCCACGTCCGAGCTGGCCAGACCTATGCTGAGGTCGAGGTCATGAAGATGTACATGCCCCTCGTTGCTCAGGAGGATGGTGTTGTCCAGCTCATCAAGCAGCCCGGAGCCACTCTTGAGGCTGGTGACATCCTCGGTATCCTTGCCCTGGATGATCCTACCCGCGTGAAGCAGGCTCAGGCCTTCGTCGACAAACTCCCTGCCTACGGCGAGCCTGTTGTCATTGGTTCCAAGCCCGCCCAGCGTTTCTCCGTCCTCTACAACATCCTCAACAACATCCTCCTCGGTTACGACAACTCTGTCATCATGCTGCCTACCCTCAAGGAGCTCATTGAGGTTCTCCGAGACCCTGAGCTGCCT
Organism: Fusarium ambrosium; assembly: GCA_003947045.1. Classification (NCBI taxonomy): domain Eukaryota; kingdom Fungi; phylum Ascomycota; class Sordariomycetes; order Hypocreales; family Nectriaceae; genus Fusarium; species Fusarium ambrosium. The sequence goes on from NIZV01000029.1 coordinate 22,576, forward strand.
TACAGCGAGTGGAACGCTCAGTTCTCGGCCCTGCACGCCCGCATGCCCCAGAAGCTCGATGCTCAGTTCACTCAGATTGTCGACCGCGCCAAGTCCCGACACGCCGAGTTCCCTGCCAAGTCACTTGGCAAGGCTTTCCACCGGTTCCTTGAGGACAATGTTGCTCCTGCTGATGCCGACATGCTCAAGACTACCCTCGCTCCCCTTACTGAGGTTATCGACATGTACTCTGAGGGTCAGAAGAACCGTGAGCTTTCTGTCATCAAGGGTCTTCTCGAGCAGTACTGGGAGGTTGAGAACCTCTTCATGAACCAGCCTCAGGAGGATGCTGTTGTTCTGAAGCTCCGTGACCAGCACAAGGACGACATCATGAAGGTTGTTCACACTGTCCTTTCTCACAGCCACGTGAGCGCCAAGAGCTCCTTCGTCCTGGCTATTCTTGAGGAGTACCGCCCCAACAAGCCCAAGGCTGGCAACATTGCCAAGAACCTTCGCGACACTCTCCGCATGCTCACTGAGCTTCAGTCCTCGCGCCCTACCTCCAAGGTCTCTCTCAAGGCTCGTGAGATCATGATCCAGTGCTCTCTTCCTTCCCTCGAGGAGAGAACTGCCCAGCTGGAGCACATCCTGCGCACCTCCGTTATCGAGTCCCGATACGGTGAGACTGGTTGGGACCACCGTGAGCCTAGCCTGGACATCATCAAGGAGGTCGTTGACTCCAAGTACACTGTCTTCGACGTCTTGACCATGTTCTTTGCTCACGATGACCCCTGGGTGTCTCTGGCTTCTCTTGAGGTTTACGTTCGCCGAGCGTACCGTGCCTACATCCTCAAGTCGATCGAGTACCATCAGGACGAGTCTGACTCTCCCCTGTTTGTGTCTTGGGACTTCCAGCTTCGCAAGCTTGGCCAGTCCGAGTTCGGTCTGCCTCTGCAGTCTGCTGCTCCCTCTACCCCTGCCACCCCTAGCGGAGGCGAGTTCAATTTTAAGCGAATTCACTCGATCAGCGATATGTCCTACCTCACCCACAAGTGGGAAGATGAGCCTACTCGCAAGGGTGTCATTGTTCCTTGCAAGTACATCGACGATGCTGAGGATCTCATTGGCAAGGCTCTTGAGACCTTGGCTACTGAGCAGAGGCAGAGGAAGAAGCACACCACTCCCGGTCTTATCCCTGACCTGAGTGGCAAGCGCAAGCCCGTCCAGGCTAAGCAAGAGCAAGAGGAGCTGTCTGCTGTTATCAATGTCGCTATCCGCGATTCTGAGAGCCGTGATGATCGCGAGACTCTTGAGCGCATCCTGCCTATCGTTGAGCAGTACAAGGATGAGCTCCTTGCTCGAGCTGTCCGTCGTCTGACTTTCATCTGCGGTCACAGCGATGGCTCCTACCCCGGATACTACACTTTCCGAGGACCCGAGTACAAGGAAGACGACAGCATTCGTCACAGCGAGCCCGCTCTTGCTTTCCAGCTTGAGCTTGCTCGTTTGGCCAAGTTCCACATCAAGCCTGTCTTCACTGAGAACAAGAGTATCCACGTTTACGAGGGTATTGGCAAGGCTGTGGACACTGACAAGCGATACTTTACTCGCGCTGTCATCCGTCCTGGTCGTCTTCGGGATGAGATCCCTACTGCCGAGTATCTCATCTCTGAGGCTGACCGTGTCGTCAATGACATCTTTGATGCCCTGGAGATTATCGGCAACAACAACTCCGATCTGAACCAGGTCTTCATCAACTTCACCCCCGTGTTCCAGCTTCAGCCCAAGGAGGTTGAGGAGTCTCTCCAGGGCTTCCTTGACCGATTCGGTATCCGAGCTTGGCGTCTCCGTATCGCTCAGGTCGAGATCCGCATTATTTGCACTGATCCCCAGACCGGAACTCCTTACCCTCTCCGTGTTGTCATCACCAACACCTCCGGATATGTCGTCGACGTCGACATGTACGCTGAGCGCAAGTCGGAGAAGGGCGAGTGGGTCTTCCACAGCATTGGTGGCACCCATGAGAAGGGTCCCATGCATCTGCTGCCCGTTTCTACCCCCTATGCCACCAAGAACTGGCTCCAGCCTAAGCGATACAAGGCTCACCTTATGGGCACTCAGTATGTCTATGATTTCCCTGAGCTGTTCCGACAGGCTATCCAGAACACCTGGACCAAGGCCGTCAAGATTCAGCCCAGCCTGGCCTCTCAGCAGCCCAAGACTGGTGACTGCATCAGCTTCACTGAGCTCGTGCTTGATGACAAGGACAACCTTGATGAGGTGAACCGTGAGCCTGGTACCAACACTTGTGGTATGGTTGGTTGGATCTTCCGGGCTCGCACCCCTGAGTACCCCAACGGCCGACGATTCATCGTCATTGCCAACGATATCACCTACAAGATTGGTTCTTTCGGTCCCAAGGAAGATGACTTCTTCCACAAGTGCACTGAGCTTGCTCGCAAGTTGGGTATTCCCCGTATCTACCTGTCTGCCAACTCTGGTGCTCGCCTTGGTCTTGCGGATGAGCTCATGGGCCACTTCAAGGTTGCCTGGAACGACGTCAACAACCAGCAGGGTGGCTTCCGATACCTCTACCTTGACGAGGAGACCAAGACCCGCTTCGAGAAGGACGTCATCACTGAGGAGGTCTCTGAGGATGGTGAGAAGCGACACAAGATTGTCACTATCATTGGTAAGGAGGAGGGTCTTGGTGTTGAGTGTCTAAGGGGATCCGGTCTCATTGCTGGTGCCACCAGCCGAGCCTACAACGACATCTTCACCGTGACCCTGGTGACCTGCCGATCAGTTGGTAAGTTTATATGTCCATTAACGAGAGTGCTTGTCTAACATTTCATAGGTATTGGCGCTTACCTCGTCCGTCTTGGTCAGCGTGCTGTCCAGATTGAGGGTCAGCCCATCATCCTGACTGGTGCCCCTGCCCTTAACAACCTGCTTGGTCGTGAGGTGTACACCTCTAACCTGCAGCTTGGTGGCACTCAGATCATGTACCGCAACGGTGTGTCGCACATGACCGCCAACGACGACTTTGCTGGTGTCTCCAAGATTGTCGAGTGGATGTCGTTTGTTCCCGAGAAGCGCAACAGCCCCGTGCCCGTCAGCCCTAGCGTGGACGACTGGGACCGTGATATCACCTACTTCCCTCCCCAGAAGCAGCCCTACGATGTCCGGTGGATGATTGGTGGTCGCGAGGGCGAGGACGGGTTCGAGTCTGGTCTCTTCGACAAGGACTCGTTCGTCGAGGCTCTCGGTGGCTGGGCCAAGACTGTTGTCGTTGGTCGCGCTCGTCTTGGTGGTATCCCCATGGGTGTCATCGCTGTCGAGACTCGATCGGTTGAGAACATTACTCCTGCCGACCCTGCCAACCCTGACTCCATCGAGCAGGTCAGCAACGAGGCTGGTGGTGTGTGGTACCCCAACTCTGCCTTCAAGACTGCCCAGGCTATCAACGACTTCAACAATGGTGAGCAGCTGCCTTTGATGATCCTTGCCAACTGGCGTGGTTTCTCTGGTGGTCAGCGCGACATGTACAACGAGGTGCTCAAGTATGGATCTTTCATCGTCGACGCCCTCGTCAAGTACGAGCAGCCCATCTTCATCTACATTCCTCCCTTTGGTGAGCTCCGTGGTGGATCTTGGGTCGTCGTCGACCCTACCATCAACCCCACCGCTATGGAGATGTACGCCGATGTCGAGGCCCGTGGTGGTGTCCTTGAGCCCGAGGGTATCATTGGTATCAAGTACCGCAAGGACAAGCAGGTCAAGACCATGGCCCGCATGGATCCTGAGTATGCTGGCCTCAAGAAGCAGCTTGAGGACCTCAGCCTGTCTACCGAGGAGACCGACGAGATTAAGAAGAAGATGGCCATCCGCGAGAAGCAGCTGTTGCCCGTGTATGCCCAGATCGCTGTTCAGTTCGCCGACCTGCACGACCGTGCTGGTCGCATGAAGGCCAAGGGTGTTATCCGAGACTCTCTTGAGTGGGTCAACGCTCGTCGCTACTTCTACTGGCGTCTCCGCCGTCGTCTCAACGAGGAGTACATCATCCGTCGCATGACTTCGACCATCATCAGCACTTCGCACAGCCAGACTGCTGCTAAGAACGCCGAGACACGTGCCAAGTACCTGCACCTTCTCCGCAGCTGGTCGGGCATTGTCGACTGGGAGAAGGATGACCAGGCCGTCACTGAGTGGTATGAGACTGAGCGCAAGACTATTGGCGAGAAGGTTGATGCCCTCAAGTCTGAGGTGCTGGCTGCTGAGGTTGCCAGCGTTGTCCGAGGCCACGCCAAGGCTGGCTGGACTGGTGTTCGTGAGGTGCTTAGAGTCATGCCCGTTGAGGAGCGGGAGCAGATTCTCAAGTACCTCCAGCAGTAGAGGACTAGATTAGAGGAGGAGGATTAAAGGACATTCGATTCGGAGGAATCTCCTAATGTGTGTTTTTAGAGGCGATTTACGCTGATTATGGTTTTACGTCACGTCGTCAAGACATTAGAAATGATGGAGGATAGAGAAGTGGTGGGATGTGTATGAGGCGTAAGGCATTGGATTTACAAGACATGTTCAATATCAATATTTCTTTACCACAACTGATTAATTTGTTGATGTGAATGAGTGATTAAAGTGATTGTTCTGCTCCTCAAACGGGAAGTGTTGGGTAGATGGATAACTTTCTGACATCGATGTCAGGTTGACAATTTGACAACACCCACGGAGTGTCACTCAACCTGGGGCTATCAATAACCTTGATGAGTGTGTTTGTGTAGTGACCTTAAAACAATAACAGAAACCGTCCGAGGTGGTTAACATGTTTCTTCTAACTCTCCATGCTTCATCATGGCGTTGAGGCTCAACTGGTATGAATTTCCTCGTGTTCTCGTTGAGGTTGAAGACGCAAGATAGGGATCAGATTTGGTCCTTGGAATAATCCAAGAGTATCCATCTTCACAACCTTTGACTCCTTCGGGCGAGGCCCCAGCCTTCGTCACCGAAAGATCCAAGGACCCTCTGACATACTTGCTGCACCAGGCTCGGACATGTCGCTCATGGGTTGTCAACCAAGTTCCGTCGATGAATGTAAAGATGAGATTTTTTCTAATCTGGCCACCGATATGTGCGCCTCGACCCTTTCCCGCCCTTTATGATACAATTCCTTAGATAACAGATCCCCTCCCCCAATATCAACATCAATGGTATAGTGACGGTGACCTCCTCATCCCTTTTGAGTTTCCCAGTTTTTCGTGCCCTCCCAATAATGGCGCCATGGTCTCGAAACTAAGGAGGCGCTGCGATGGATGTATCAGAAATAGAACATTGATGACTCCAGGCAAATTCATCGATGACCTATTTTTGATATATCCATCTCGTCGCCTCCTTAGTTTCGAGACCATGACGCCAAGTTTGTCGTAATTATACAATAGCCGTTTCCCATCCCATACCCCTCTCAATGTGTGTGTGTGTGTGTTTATGCCGTCTAGCTCATGAATGTCGTCGTCTCTTGAATTCGTTACGCATCTTGGGGAACCTTTGTCCGGATTTGCACGCCATGCCAGCCCTTGACGAGATCACCCAAAGCAGCATTAACCATACGCTGCTGCTTGAGGATTGTCTGGCCCTTGAAGGCGGCAGATGTAATGTCGATGGCGTACATGCTTCCACAGCCGCCCGAGACGTCTTGGACGAGCAACTCGCTCGGGGATAGCTTCTCGGCGAGGATTTCAGCGATGGCGGATTCGGCGGGTGTCATTGAAGGGAGATCGGGTTCTTCCTCGAGAGCTGGGGAGGCTCTTCGGGGGAGGGAAGTTGAGAGGAGACGAGAGGGTTGACGGATGGAGAAGGGCGTTGTTGAGCGGGAGAGTGTGGGAGCTCGGAGGAGGGATCGCATGGGGAGTCGTGTGCGCATCGCAGCGCGACGACAAGCGTTGCAGATCATGGCAATTGATTGACCGCAGACAACTTAATTGAACTTGGGGTGTTGTGCGACGGATCAATTGGCGGCGGGGGAAGAAGAAGAAAAGAGAAGTGAATGACGATGGGGGAAAAGAATACCCCATGCAATTGCATGTGCCGGAATTTAGAGGCCGAGAGATTACCTAATTGAGAAACTTGAAGTGGATACCTGGACTGAAGAAGTAAAAAAGAAAAAGTGGAGGAGGGGGCTTTGAAATCAGATTTTGGGGATTTGCTGAGATATGGCGAGAGAGATATGGGGGTTAGATAAGATCTATAATATTATTTTAGAAGGTATATTACTTGGCAGTAATTGGATAGATTATGTATCATAAAGTATACATGCTGTACAAGAGAAGAGTGTTGAGTTGGCTGTGCAAAATGGCTTGTGAGAGTGGAGGCACCGTCAATTCTTTTCATTGATGGCTGGTGGGAACTAAAATTTGCTGGACAAGGCTTCTTTTCTCAAGTCGACGAGAGTCTAGAGCCACGTAATCTTGGTCGTCATAACAGGCCATTTAATCTATTCATGTTTTTGAACAATCTATTTTGTTTATTTAATCTTGAGATAATACATGCTTGACCGATGCCACGAAAGGTATGAGAACAAACCCTTGTGAAGATCATTACGCACAACCACTGACTGACCCCCTAGAACCGAACTCCCGAATCTCTCGCTCTCAACCGAGAGAACCAGCGTCGCTCGCGCGCGAGACAGCGTGAACTCCTAGAGGACTTGCAACGTCGTGTTCGCGAGTATGAGAGTCGTGATGGACAGGCTACTCTTGAGATGCAGCGCGTTGCGAGGGCCGTCGCTGGTGAGAATGCCGCGTTGAGAAGTCTACTTGCCTCGAAAGGGGTTCCGACGGATGAGGTTGAGGCTCATCTTGAGGCTGTGAGAGCAGGAGTATCTTCTGCCGCGTCTGTCTGTACCCCTATGGCGAATTCACCTTGTGCTGCATCGCCGGTGAATATTGCACCGAGGCCGGTAACTTGCTCACAGCCTAGTGGATGTGGTTCAAGCGCCGTCATCAATCCTGAACGTGTCCCATGTTCTCAAAGACAGCTCAAAGCACGCTCTTCAGCAACCCCTCCACCGGCAGCACTCTCCCCACAACCCTGCAAACAAGAAACAGACGCGCCCACAATCAGTTGCTGCTCCCAACCACAACCCGAATCTCAGGAGGCTTCAAGACCAAAACCAATGGACAAGATTCACTGCATGGAGGCTGCTACCATTCTGGCCCAGATCCGAGGAAACTCGGATATATCTCAGGCTCGGGCTGCTCTGGGCTGTTCCAGCAATGATAATTGCATGGTTCGGAATACAGATCTTTTGGGACTCATGGATGAGATGACTTGATGTTTGTCTAGTCTATTACTATGATCAACCCCTTTCCCTCCAACCTCACGACTCTATTATACCCCCGCCATCACACACACTCTCAACTCCTCCAAGTCCATCTATCCGAAACCCACCGAAGAAGATAAACCAACCCCAACAAAACCGGAACCTCAATCAAAGGCCCCACAGTAGCCGCAAGCGCCTGATCACTCCCGGGTCCATATGTAGCGATGGCGACAGCAATCGCGAGCTCAAAGTTGTTGCTCGCAGCTGTAAAGCTCTGCGTCGTCGAGAGAGGATATCCAAAGTTTGACTTTCTCGCCACGAGTAACGTTGCGAAGAAGATGATGATGAAGTAGACGATTAGGGGTGCTGCGACGCGGATTACTGATATGATTTGGTGGACTACTTGGTGGCCTTGTGAGGCGAAGAGGATTAGGATCGTGTATAGGAGTCCTATGAGGGACCATGGTGAGATTATGCGTAGGAATACCCGTTCGTACCAATCTGCACCGAGCAGTGTTCGGAGGGAGAAGCGAGTTATGACAGCAGCGCCGAGGGGAATACCCAAGAACACGGCTACACTCGTGGCGACGGTCGAGTAGGAAACTTCAAGGGCGCCCTCTTCCCCGCTGATGATGCTGATGAAGAAGACGGACATGGGAGCGTACAGAGCCATCTGAAGGATAGAGTTAATGGCAACAAGGATGGCGCAATACTCGCTATCACCGCCTGCAAGGCCGTTCCAGATCAGAACCATGGCGATGCACCTTGCTAAACCGACGAGGATAAGACCGATGCGAAGTTCAGGTTTATCTGGGAGGAATGCCCACGCAAGGCCAAGCTATTCGAGTCAGAACCAGTTTGGGTGCATAAGAGGGGGAACGTACCATGAGGAAGGGTGCAACGATCCAGTTAATGACAATACTAAAAAGTATCTGCCTCCAAATATCCCTCTGAGAAAAGATCTCATGAAGACACTCATACCGAACCTTGCAAAGGATGGGGTACATCATGACGAGAAGGCCAACCGCTGGGATCATCAGTCTTCTGCATACCGAAATCGACATAAATATCTTACCAATGGGCACCGAGACGCCCACAAACTTGCCCTTTTCCAGCGCCGGTCCCGTCGAGGGCACAAAGTTGCCCAGGATGATGCCTACAGCCATGGCGAGGAAGATCCAGAGGGCGAGGAACCGGTCGAGCCAGCCGAGGGATTTGAAGGCTGAGACATTCTTTTTGGATTGGGTGGTGTTGTTTTCGAGGTCTTGCGTGGGAGAGGGTTCTTCTTGTTTTGGTGGTGGTGGTTCGGGGGACATTTTGGGAGTGTTTGGAGGATTGTCGATTGTACAACACCTAAAGGATGGTATTACTCTTGTCAATGAGGAGCAGGATCGATTTAATGGAATTCTCAAGATGAAGGGAGAAAAATCTTTTTTGTATGTACTTGGCTTTTAATGTCTTGTCAAATTCTCCCGTCCTCATGTACTTCTATCGCCGGAGCTTCTAGCCAATCAGGACAGGGGCATGACAGAGTCCCTCCGGGGCGAGTCCGGAGGTCATGACCGAAGGGTCTCGGCGTCTGCCTTGTCCATCCTCACTCTAAGATTGCTATTGTATAAAATTTTGAGGAGCATGGACGAGCATTTTGAGGACCGACCCCTTGCCCTATCCCGATGTGGTATGCCAGCCTGCTCCCAGCTCTATCGAAGACCTTATCACTACTGTGGTTGAAGGCGTCTACCTGTACAAGACACCACTGGGTTGCTTGCGACAGACAATATGAGGGTATTCAGATCAATTGATATTCAACTATAAACTAATGTCTAGCTCTCTTGGCTGACTTTTACATCTAAGCTATTCTATGCATCATTATCCTAATATGTTTCCAAGCTTCTAACCCTCATTATCCGATACATAAACCCATAACCTTTTCTCTGTTTGTACAATCAAATCATTGCGCATACTCTATCGCAAACGGCGGCGAGTAGGATTCATCCCAATCCCCCTCATCATCCTCATTTCCAAATATCCTCAAAGCCCTATACCGAACCACATACATCCCAGCAGGCGCAAAGCCACCACCTGCCAGCTCTCCAGTAAAAGGCTGCGAGTTTCTCCCCATGGGGTTCCACAGGAGGGGAAAGTTGACGGGTTCACCGATGATTCTAGCCTTTCCGGTCGAGTTCGACTTTTCTGTCGTCACGGGGATGATGTGGCCGTGTAGCTTTGCTGTGCCGAGGGCTAGGAACCAGACGATTTCTGGAAGCTCGTCTGTCTGGTTGTTTGCTGTGCCCGGCTTGGGGAGGATCCATGTTTTGTTTGCCTTTGCTGGGAAGAAATTTTCGTCGGTTGAGGATGTGATCCAGGTGTCGTTCTGGCCGAGGACGGGGGAGTTGTGGAGGGAACCTGTGAGGCCTTGGTAGGGGAGGGAGAGGGCGCTTCCGTCTGTGCCGTTGATGGCTACGTAGCCAGACCAGACGGGTAGACGCGTCGCATCGATGCCTTCAGGAGCAGTGGGGAGGACCTCGATGACGATGCTCTCTCCAGGAGAGATGGACACCTTGGACTCGCTGAACCTGACGCTGGCCTGCTCGTTGGCAAAATCGTTGGGGAATCCATCAGGATACATATACCCCTTTGCAAGAGTATACATAGTAACCGCAGGAACATGCGAAATCTGAAACTCGACCTCCTCACTTCCCGTATTCTTGAGTGTAAAGTTGAGAGACTCAACAAAGTTATCCGTATCGTTAAAGGACAAACTCGAGGGACTCAGAATAATCTTGGAGTGAGCAGCATCATGAGCCTGCACAATGCCACCGCCCTGCTGAGGAACAGGGGCTAAAAATCTGTAAAACGCCTTTCCGTCGTTGAAGAGTTGTGGCTTCGAGGTGGAGGATAGGAGGTTCTCGAGAAAGATAGGGTCTAGCGTTCCTCTGACTTCGGCGATGAGGGCCACTATGCCTGCCAAAAGGGGCGTCGCCATCGATGTACCGGACAAGACGGCGAAACTACCCTGGTCTCTGGGGTAAGTAGACAAGATCTCACCTCCGGGGGCGCCAAACTGCGGTTTGACGTCCATCTCCCATGTAGGACCCCAAGATGTAAAAGCGCTGACGGCACCAGCTGTGATATTGTTGACGGTCTCTTGAAGCATGACGTTTCCGTCGCTTCCATCTGACATTTCCAGCACAACCTTTTCTCCCTTGCTGAGATGCTTCATCCACTCCACGCCCTGTGATGGAGAGACTATAGCCGCAGCCTTGATGCCCGCAACCATTGAAACGTCATATGGCATCAGTTTATCTAGATCGCTGTAGATCATCATGTACTGAGCTCCAAACTTGGCAATGTTGGTAGCTTTGACTTCAAACGTACATGTTCCCCGTCGGAGTAGCACAATGTACTTGCTGAGATCGGGTGTGTTGGCAGGTAGAGGATTGCAGGCGTCGTTGGCGACGGTGGTGTTGTAGTTGAGAGCCCATAGAGGCAACTTGACGCCCTTCCAGGAATCTGGTGCTCCGGCTAGGGATCCAAACTCCTTTTTCGGGCCGTTGTTGACGGTGTAGTGCGAGACGTTAAAGAGGGCCAGTGATTTCGTGTTGTCAAATGAAGCAACAGCTGTAACATGCTTTCCGTTGCCAGCAGTATTCGCGTAAAATAGACCAGCTTCACCTGCGTTGCCAGCTGACAAGATACACGGTACTCCTTGATCGACAATTCGAGAAACGGCCACAGCCCACGGGTCTTCAGACCAACCAGCAGGTCCTCCGATGGACGCTGAAATGATATCCGCACCATCTTCAAAAGCCCTGTTGAAAGCGGCGATGAGAATGTCGTTGCCGGATTCACCCTTACAGCCAAACGCTCGGTACGCGCCGATGGTCACCCCTGGGGCGGCTCCGGTGAAGCCCATCGAGTTTGCTTGCGCCGCGAGGGTTCCGGCAGTGTGAGTTCCGTGTCCTTCGCAATCTTGCGGGTCGTCGTCTGGGGTTGCTGCGTTCTTGCCGTTGTAGGTGTCGCCGACGAGGTCAGTTCCGAAGGAGACGAGACAGCCTGGGCCAAAGCATCCTCCGAGAGCAGGATGCGTGTAGTCAACCTATATCACTGGTTAGTTAGGCATAATTGCTGAGCTATTAGCAGTAACTTACACCACTGTCGACGAGGGCAACCTTGATGCCCTTGCCCGTAGCCCCCTCAGCTCGCAACTTGTCAACCTGAGTCATGATATGCGGTGAAAAGGTGTCATTGTTTGTCTCCCTCCCATACAAGTCTCTCTTGCTAATAGCCGAGTAGTCCTTGCCCGGTGTGCCCTGCCAATGAACCTCTGGTGTAGGTAGACTAATCATCTTGACCGGCCAACTCCGCTTAACGGCAGGCATCTTGGTCATCATGACAGCCAGATCTTCCGCACTTTCGACATCGTTGAACTGAATCGATGCACCCTTGAAGAGCTTGTAATCGTATTGCATTCGTGTCGTTCCATGTTCGGAAGCTTTGGCGTAAAAGTCTGAACAGTCCTGTGTCTTGTCAGTGGTGGGAGCTTGAGCTTGACTCGATCAACATACATTATCATCCTCAAACTCAAAGATGTATGCACCCGGTAGGCGAGAAGAAGTCTTTTTAATGCCAATGTGCTTGACATCGACAGCACTCGCCGCAGCGGCAAAGAGCCATACGAGCGAATACAAGCGCATGATCAAGAAATTAGACCTCCCCGCAATCACGATGGAAGGATACGAGATGGAGGGTAAAGTGACAGCTGCTACACCAGCCGGACGGAGGCTATATACAATCATCTGTACCGACCCATGACCAAGGCCCCGTCGCCATCGACGACGCCGGGGATTTAGGGCGACCACCAACCCCAGCTGAGTCGTGGATAATGTCCATGCAAGAGAGTGGACTCTTGTCAAGCGCCCGCGTTGGGTTGGGTTGCCAACACGAACGAGATTGCAGGGGATTGATCTCCAGTAACTCCGGGAGACCGGCTTCTTTCTGCATGGAAGCGAGCCCTTGGAAATCGTATACCTGTATATAGAGTGATCCTCTCAAGTTTGACGCCCGGATTAGTGGCCCCATATGAAAAAAGCGTCTTGGCGGGTAGAGCCCATGACGACAGAGGGGGGGACCACATCGGTTGCTGGAGAAGAAAAAAAGAGGAGAGATGCATGAGGTGATTGCGCGTTGAAGCGGAATTATCAGCAGTTGGGATATCCCAGCGTTTCAATTACAGTAGCCTCAATCAATGAGAATCCTTCGGTGAAGCTTGGGATGTCCATGTTGAGTAACCACGGCGAGCGCAGGATCCCGATAGTCAATAACCCTCTCGTCAACTGCCCTTTTCCGTTAATTCCGAGTTTAGAATTGACAGTTCCCCTGCATCTCAAATCTCTGTCAGAACTTTTTCCGCCCCACGATCGACAGGAGAACAATTGAAGCCATGACGCATTTTCTGCAAAGGTCTACCACGATCATACCACGCCATGGAAAACAGTTATAGAAACAAACTCACACTTTAGAGGCTTAAAATCTGGTGGCTGTCAAGTAAAAACTAATCATGCATGAAGCCTGCACAAACTCCCGTGTTGTACCAAGCTGAGCCTCGTATTTAGCAACCGCCGGGTACGCTATGCAAGGAATAGTTTTTTGTACACGTAGCTCGTGTGTTGCCCCACGACTCGTTCGTTAACCAAGCAGTGCAATTTTTAGAAGTCGGTTCTTGATTGGTTGACATCCGACGTTGGCGAGACGACAAGCAGTAACAGTTGGTTCACACAACAGGAGATGCTTGCATTACCTTTTTGATGTGTTGGATCAATTCATCCTTTTTTCTTTTAAAGAATACAAGGTAAAACCACGCTTTCCACCTTGTTTTGTCATGTCGTTGCCCGTGGTGAGTTGCACGAGATGTGGTGTGACAACTGGGGGCCTCGGCTTGGCCGTTGAGCTTTATTCCGACAATAGCGGTTGTGTACCCCGTGACGCAGCTTCTTTAATTCTCTTGCAGGGGGTATTTGTTATCGCTGTGTTTCAGAAAACATGGGGTAAATGATTCATTATCTCTTTCCCCGACGGAGATAGTTACTATGGCTGTTTAGCATCACCGACTACCCCCGATAATTGAAGTATATTTGTAATGCCCTAGCATATAGATCAAATAAATGCTTAAAATTGACTTCAAGAACCTTATTAGACTCAGGTATTGATTGACCTCTTAAATATCACCATGAAGATGTAGTTGAGGATTTGGCAACTCGTCCTCCAACCATGCGTGACCAGGTGCGTAGATCGTACAGAAGCCATCCCATGACCTCAAGAACACAAACGGCGAAAGTTTGGTACGCGGATCGAGCCAGTTTGGGAGCGGTCCTCTGTATCCCTCGCCTTGACCGTTGGCGAAGCCTCTCGTCGTCCCCAGTCATGAAGCAGGGTAGAAGTGTGTTACCCCAGACGCAGTGCGAGTTAGGACGACTAATGTGAGGAGCACCACCCATCTCTTGTGTATCTACGAAACGAGGGCGCTGTAATTGCTCTTACTTGTTGATGCGGTCGCGTATCTCGTGCATGGTGATACTGTCATCCCATCGGAGTCTCGCGGCGATCCTTGAGGAAACGTAGGAGCACGAGAACCCAGTAAGCGGAGGATAGGTATGTCCTTCCACCTTGGCTGGCCTGGCAAAGACAAGCTTGGAATACTCTTGTCGCAATCTTTGGGGAATCACAGTAGACGGATCACGATGCCCTACAGAAGCTATACTGACCGTATCCGGCAAGAATTGGACGTATAGATGCTGGGCAGACTTCTTGTTAGAGGAACTAGGATATGCTTTCTAAAATACTAAAATTTGACGCTGGATATACCGTTACAAACCTATCTGCCAAGAGGAACGAGCTATTAAACAAAATAGATACTAAAATAAGGGGGCTCTCCAGGTCACAGGTTTTCCAGAACAACGATCTATACCTAGGTATGAGCGAAGATGTGACCAAGATATTCCTTGCACACTTCGGGCCCAAAGACCCAAGTTTCGTATCTCCAAAGCTTCTATTCGTCTAATTACTTGATAGGATGCTACAATCTATCATTCCTACAAGGAGCCGTAGTCACGATGATGTTGGTTCTTTTTCCGCCCAGCAAGAAACTCGACGACATCCTTGCGAAGGCTTCATGACTCCCGAACGCCTTCCTTACGACGTTGACCGAGCTAGAGACCCTTCAAATACCACTACAGCTCTCAAAAAAGTTAGTTTGATATCGTCTATACCCGGGAAAAAAAGAAAATACGAGGCAAAGCTGTTTTGGTGCTGGTCCGTTCTGAAGTTCTCACATTTCATGTCTCATGCCACCAATGCCGAAACCAAGGAATCTGTCAAGATAACAAAGCAGAGAATGATCTTCACAAGTTGGAAGTCAGCCAGAAAGGGTGCTGGATACGAGTATATAGTTAGTCGAATATCAGTTGATCTAAAAAAAAACCCTGTATTCTATCCGCGCGTGTGAGAACTTAGCTTGCCAAGACCATCGCCACCAACATCATTCTTTGTATAGACACAACCAGTTTAGAATTCTCCAGCATACATGCGCCGTCGAAGTGTAAGAGCAAACCGTAAAATAGGGGATGGTTTTCAAGAGTCTTTTCCTACCCGTTGCTTGAAAGCCAAAAGTTGTACAGTCCATGTCTTTCCCCCTGACTCGCCATCTGTTTGAAACCAAGAGAGCTCACCTGATGTCTAATCCAGTCGACCATCCCAAGATTTCTAACCTCACTCGAGGTAGCTTCCGCGTCGAGTCACCCCCTTTTCATCCCATCTCTGTAAGAAAGGGGGTTATCCGGTCAGCAGCACTTTTCCATCACAACATATAAAGTTTGCCAAGCCCAAGCGCACGCTCTGTTGAAATATCAACTCCAAACCAACAAACGTAGATCAAGATTCGTTCTCATCGTTCTCTTCGTCGTCCTTTGGTCGTCTGCCCTCTGGCAGATACTCGCACGCAACAGCAAACGCCGCGGCAAGAGGAATCAGAATCACCCAAGCAAGATGACCCCAAAGAATCTGACCTCGAACTCCAATAGCATAGATTGCCGTGGCGGCACCTGGCACAATAGACCTAATACCACTAGACAAGGTCAGAGCCACAGCGTTGAGAGTTCCCAGTACGTGAGAGTCAGGGGCAACGTCGTTGACGGCAAGCTGCACGCCTGTAAACGCCATCGAAACACCAGGACCAATAACAGCAACAACAGCTCCAAAAGTCCAGAACAAGACCGTCGTGAGATGCGTATCCGCCCTCAACAGCGTATTGAGGAGAATATACCCAGCAAAGAAAAAGGGATACGCAAATCCACACATCTTCATAACACCCTTGGTACCAAAACGATGCTGCAACGCGGGAAACGCCAAGACCAGCCACATGGCTTGGCTAGCTCCCTGGACGGCCATGTACATTGAGATCTTGAAAGAGTCGAATTCCACACCGCCCATGTCGACGGGCGTGTAGAGCACAACTGGCATGATGGCCGTGAACGCAAAGGCGAGGAACATGGCGTGGCCGTAGACCCAGAGGACGATGGAGACGCCGGGGGCTTTGAGCAGTTGCCAGGTTGATAGGGGTGGCTTTGAGGATGTGATTTCTCGGTGGGATAGTTCGTCTGTTCCTTGTTTCTTGAGGGTTTCCTTGAGGAAGAGGGCGCTTGTGAGAGCACTCGTGGCGCTGATGACACCAGTAACAAAGCCTGGAAGAGCATAGGGATACTCAAGAAAGAACTTGTTCTTTCCAAAGCTGCCGGGATATTGAGTAGCCGGATTCGCAAGAACACCGCCAATGATAGGCCCAA
This sequence comes from Fusarium ambrosium, assembly GCA_003947045.1. Taxonomy (NCBI): domain Eukaryota; kingdom Fungi; phylum Ascomycota; class Sordariomycetes; order Hypocreales; family Nectriaceae; genus Fusarium; species Fusarium ambrosium. The sequence continues at coordinate 38,713 of NIZV01000029.1, forward strand.
TAAATAATCCTAGGTTTCCAGCAAAAGCAAACCAGCTGAAGGCACGAGCCTGCGTCTCGGGCGTGCTATGCTCCGAGATCATGGTCCGGATGACAAGACTGGATCCTGAAAACACGCCCGCCAAGCACCGGAAGAGAATCATCTGGGGAAGGGTCTTTGCCATGCCGAAGAGCGCCGGGCCAACAGCTGTGCCGACAAGGGTGATGACGAGGATAGGTTTGCGGCCTATGCGGTCTGCGAGGCGGCCCCAGCTGATGAGGACCAACATTTGGGTTGCCGAGAACAAAGACTCGATGAGGCCGCTGTAGAAGCCCACGTCAGATGTGGGAAGATGTCCATTCTCCTGGACCATCTGGGCAATGAAAGGAAAGATGCAAAAGAAGGCGATGGGCTCCGTCATCCGAGCGTAGCATAGCAGAAAGATCTGGAGCTTCGGTAGGGGCTTGTTCGGCTTGACGTCCTCCGGGCGGGCATCGTCGCCGGGTGTTCCGGGCCCGGGGGTACCGGCTCCGGAGCGAACAGTGGGTGTCGCAGTGCCGATGAGAGTGGAGGCCTCGGTGTCTACCTCCAGGCCGTCGCCTAGGAGAGGGGTCGTCTCCGATGCATCCCGGAAGGGACTCTGGGAACGGCGCGGAGCTGCCATGGCTGATTAATTGGCTGGATCGTGATGAGGGCCGCTTTACGAGCTGTCAAAGCAATCCGAAAGGGCAATAGGCATTGAGTCTATAGCGACGAGGTCTATGATGCGTACATGCCTCGCCAATGCCAAAGAAATTCACCGAGTATCACAGCGCGTCGAAAGTTGGAATGTTGTTGAAAGGGTGAGAATACGCGGAGACATTTTTTGTGGATCTGAGCGTCCAACTGCCTATTTCGGACATGATGTCTAGGGTAAGCAACTTTATCTTGATGATTGTAACACAAGAGAAGACGACTAATACCACGGTGAAAAAGAGCAGCTATTCTAGCTTTTATAATTTTGCCAGAAACGAATCTAGACCGTTTACCCATCTCTCAAAGTCTGGCATGTGCAGACTCTATGTAGTCTCTTGTCACTTACCCGTGTCTCAGACCTGGCTTGAAACAATGACGCGGGCACGGTCGCAAACGGGGCAAGTCTAAGCACAGCGGCCGAGTGGAATGGTCTCGACTCACATGGCTAAAAAAAATACCGTTGTTGGTTCCTCCGAGATATGGGCCGCCCGGCAGGCAAGGTAAAAAAAAGAGACGTAAAAAGACAAAAAGACTCTGGAAGCATGGAAACAGGTGGGAAACCCCCAACGGGAACCCTAGGGATGCCTCCAGAAGAGGGCATGCCACTTGAAACCGTCAAAGAGAGCTTCCCGCACGGCCTGGCCAGGCCTCACAAATCAAACATGTTCCTTCTTCTCGGGGGTGGACGGGTTATTCGGGATGGAGGATGGTCTCGAGGGGATGCGCGGGATAGAATGCATCTGGAGTCCATGCAGAGAATATGTCGGCTCAGGGCGTAGGTTCGTTCCGGTCGAGGTTTGTTCTGGTTTCATCCAGAGGAGTCCTGCCTTTGTCTTTATTAAATCTTCTCGACCCCTTGTAATCCGCACGTCGAGATTGCTGCGACCCCAAGGCCGCCGCCGATCTTTGCGTTATACAGAACGTGGGCTCCCCTGGACCAACGGACTTGTCCAAATGACACCGTCGAACCTATCAGACTTCTGCCGCAGTTTGCTGATCGTAGTCGAACTCGAGACGGCCCGTTCTGAGAAGGGCCGTGTGAGGGTCTATCCATCGTGATCCGGTTCGGGACGGGGGCTTCGAGATGTCCGGAGACGTCGACATCTCAATCTCCCGACGGCCCTGCCCGGACATTGTCTTGTTCAAATTTCGTCATCGTCGGCGAGGGAGAGGGCATTTGTCTGTGACTTGCAACTTTGCAAGTTTGGTGTGGTCACCGAGGTGGCACACCAAAGAAGGGGGTTCTGAACTATCCCCAACCAACGTCACTAGAGATCACGATCAGCCAAAAAAAATCAAGTTTTTCGCTTTCCGGCAACTGTTTCTGAAACTGCTGATCGTCTTGTCCTTGATAAGAGCTTCTTCTTTGTCATGTCACTTTGTAAGTGGGCTCATCAAGGTTCCATCGTAGTCGTGATACAAACCGTTTGGAAAAGAGTCAATGTCGACATGATGATGGTTTCAAGCCCGCAACCGCATGGCTTGACCGGCAGACACTCGATTCGTCCAGAATGTCTTGGAATAGACCCCCCAAAAATCATCGAATCAGACCGAGCTTGTCGGTCAGTCTGGTTGGCATGCATTCCCCGAATGGTTTGATATGACCGTGATATTCATGCCAAGCTTTCAGAGGTCCACACGGCGTGACCGTGACAACACACAACCTTTGTCTCAGTTGACAGAAGAACAAGGCATCATCCATCGATCGGGGTTTCTCTCTCTCGAGTCAAGAAGTGTATGATGGAATCGGTGGGTGATCGACGAAGCAAGCATGGGACTTTTGCTAGCCAAGTTTGCTAGTCATGTTAGCAAAATCAATCTTGAAAATCTCAACTCGTCTCCTCAAAGAGGCGTCAGGCTTTTGCTGCATCATCTTGCCAGAGCCTGGTCAAGTCGAGTCAAAATTCCATTCCTGTGCTGTAAATGCGCTCAACTCCCCTCCCCCCCCCTCGAGGATCAGTTTCGGCCCTTTGACCCGCCCGGTTTTAATCAACCAACCAACCACGGGGGTGTGTTTCCTCATTGCAGAATCTCTCTTTTTCCCCATGAAGCCGGAGCCAACGAGACAGCCTGGCCAAGAAGTTGAGAGGCCCTCCTCCTGTTGCAGATGCAAGCCCGCAAATGCGGTGCAGATAACCGTTGGCTGACGATTCGGCGGAAGGGGGCGGGTTGGTTACACGGAATGTCGTCGACAGGCTTCTAACGGAGACACGAAGTTCGGAGCCGCATATTTTTCTTCTCTTTCAGAAACTGCTGCTTGCGGCTCACACAGCCACCGCAGTACCAGACCATTCTGGGTTGGATCCCGCAAGTATATCGACGGGGATATATGCTTGGCATAGTCTCGGGATCTGTACAGCGGGCTTTTCTGGCAATGCTCGTGCTCTAGTTGCAGTCGTTCCCCAAGCACGAGCGGAAAGGTGGTTTAACATTAACCGAGGGTGATGGACGGACCGGAGGAGGGAACGATACTGTTGGATACTGCTCAATGTTCCCTGCTCGCTCCGGCAGGTTCAGGTCGCAAGAAAAGTCTTTGATCTGATAATTCCAGCTTGTTAGGCAGCAGTCAGCTCATCACCAACTTCTACCCTTGCCCCGACCGAGAGGTGTCCGAGAGCAATGTCCTGAAAAGGCCTCGCCCAGATATCCCTTCTCAGCTCTCCGCAGCATCAGGGCTGGTCCGGCTGAGTGATGCATGTAACCATGCGACTTCTGGTCCCAAATTTCCGCGGCGCCGAGCAGAGAAGCGACTGGCGATGGAATGCCTCTTTTGGATATCGATCAAGAGTAGCAACACCGGTGTGCTGGAACCCGTAGAACTACGGAAGAGCAGGACGAGAGGTTCGGATAACGGGCCCCGTAGGATCGGATTGGTGAACGGGCATCATGTGACTCGCTTGTTTAATGAGCAGAGATGGCGGCCGCCGATGAGGACTCTCTTCAAGGACAGGGACAGTTCGCAGAGACAAGACATCGAGGTTTGGTTGGGAGAGAATCCGATGGCAGGACGACATGCATGAGTCTGCCATCAGAGACTGGGGGGAAGGCACCGTCGAGATTACCAGAGAAGGAGGGGGGGGAAATACAAATCACTATTACGTCTCGCCCCCAAGTCCGGTTTCCCAAATCATACATGTGCCTTGCCTGCCTTTGCTTTAGTGGGGGAACCGCGGCTTTGACTTGCGCAGACGCGTCTGCGTGTGCTGGTGTGATCCTGACTGGATGAGATGTGACAGAGAGAACCCAGCATTGGACAGGACCTCGAAGACGGGAGGGACTCTGTCACTCCCCCCCACGTCTAACAGCTGCTGTCTCGGTCGACCATGCTAGTTTCTTTGGGTCCTTGAGAGGCACTCACTCGTTCAAGGTCTAGGCTCTCTAAACGGGGGGGAGTAAACAGACAATGCTCACTCACTACACAGACAAAGGCACAGCAGCATGGATGATCCATTGTTGGAAGAAAGCACTTACACAGGGCTGAGTAATGTGTTCAATGTACAGATTCCGCGGAGATCTTCAAGGTCTCACACCTAACGTCTAGGGCAGGCAGCAGCAAGAGACTCGATCCGTTCACCTTGGCTCCATCCCATGACAAAGGGAACGGGGGGTTCCGCTCTTCCATGGATGAATGGGCCACGAACAATGGTCCAGCTAGCCCACAACAAGAATAACGCGTGGCGCCACAGGGTAAAAAAAACCCGGCAGACCTGCCAGCTTCTCTCTCTTCAAAAACTCGCAGCATTGCATTCCTGGGTTTTTCCTAGAGGTCTCGGGCAAATGGGAGCGGACCGTTGCTTGATTATCAGGCAGTTTTGGCAGGGGGTGTGAGAGTAGGATCCCGCTGTTCCCCTTCTGAGGCTAGGGGGAAAAAAGAGAAAGTGTGTATACGTACTTACCCTTCTGTCTGTCTCGCACTCGCTCCTAGTTTTCTCTTTGCCCTGTCTCTCCCCGTCCTAGCCCATCGACGTCAAGTTTGGGAGTCATGAAACCTCTGTCTTGCATCCGCTAAGGCCCCTTCGCTAGCTAGAATCGCCCATGGCGCGATCCGGAAGCCTGGAGAAAGAGGGCCAAGGTCAGCCAGCCCGAGCGTCCGCGGCTGACAGCCGGTGGGGGACTAAAGTGGTCCACATATGTCGGTTCAGGTCCCACGTCCAAGACTACGTTAGGGGCAGCAGGCGAGAGGACGCAAGGGAGCCGGGACATGGGCAACGTTGCTGGCTGGCCGGCTGGCTTCATGTAGAGGAGATACACGCGCACACGACGACGACACACACACACACACACATGAGTCTCTAGACCTCACAGGGCGAGATGCCTTTGACCGGTAAACAAACTGAGACTCACCTGGTGGATGCCCTGCCCGATGCTACCATGATCCACCCCCCTTTGAGAGGGTGTCCAGAAACGGGAAAAAAAAGGGGGTGTCGAGAAGATCTACTGAAGAGGACAGGACATGACAGGGGACCACACGGTTCAAACTTGGACCACCACCATCCTTTCCCAATGGCTGCACAGCAGAGGGGTCCCTTGCTGAAGATCGTTGTCTCACCAACGTCAATTCCCCGGGGGGTAGGCCACACTAGCTGCCAGATGGGACAAGAAACGTCGACGCTAATAACCAGGAGTCTGGTTGACGCCCTACGTATTCCCGGCCATGGGAAACCAGGGAATTGTTGTACCTAGACCTAGACCTGGCCACTCTTTTCTTTTATGCACGCGTTCAAGACGCATGACGCGTGGGAATGGGCTGGGCTGGCCCCCGACATGTCGTCGTCTGCCTGTCAAGCTGAGCTGTCTTGTCTCTCTCCATTTTTTTTTCCTACACAGTAAATAGAGGCGTTTGAAACTAGATGAGCATTGCTCCTTAGCCCGCCACCAGTCGGCAATGAGGCCGACCCAGATAGAGCACCTCTGTGTCTTTTACACGCACCCCCAAACTCCAATTGAGCGGCCGCTTGGTCGTCTAAACGGCCAGAAGAGGAGAGGCTCTCTCGAGGAAAGGAGAGACCTTGCCATTTTCGCTGGCGTGCGTTGGTGACTTTGTGGGAGTAAAAAACAAACCCCTGGCATTTAATCCAGTTATTATGGCGTTGAGCCCTTTTTCTTTTTTCTAGAAACCATCACGGCGTGGCTTAGGTCTTTGTACCCTTGTAGCAGCAGCGGTTCCGATGCTTAATAGGCGAGTCTTATTTGGCAGTAAAATGTAACTGTACAAAATTGCCATCTGGGTTAACGCGGTCAAAGGGGGGGGGGGGAGCGGGAAACAAGGGCGTTTTTGAGTTGCCCATCCACACACGTGGGGTTTTGTAAACAAGGGGAGAAAAAACAAGACGTGTAATTTACAAAGGACAGTTCGAGACAAAAGACAAGACAAAAAGAAAGATCGTCACCTCCAGCTCGACGACGATCAGGCTAACGTAGCGTGATTACTGATCAGGGTCGGTGCCACAGTCTTGGGTCTATTGATACATTCCTCTAGACCAACGGTCCATCCAGAGAAGGGAAAAGCCATGCCAAGGAGGAAAAAAGAAGTGTCAGAGGGGGGGAAATCCAGAAAGAGACTGGTGCACAAAATCCACACACACATGCACAAAAGCAAATCTCCCAAGCCCAAGCCAACGCCATCGCTTACCTAGTCTACACTTGTCACGACGACGTCCACCACCACCACCTTGGCGGCGAACCCGACATGTCGGTCTGACTTCTCTCAGTGGCCGTTTCAGAGGCTCTTTCTCAGTGGCTTCAATGGTCGCCGACCTTCTTTATGGATGCTACGTAACTTGGGTGCAGACAGACACAGACAGACAGAAAGACAGCAGACAAGCAAGCAAGCAAGCAAGCAAGCATATTACATTATGCGTCGTCTCTCTCTGATAGTCACAGGGATTCCCTAGGGTTTGCAGGGATCGACTTGTGATTTCCCCGTGAGGACCTTGTCTCTTTCACCTTTTTTTCTCCCACTCTCTCTTCCTCTCTCTTCCTCCTCCTCCTCTCTCTGGCAATCGAATCGCACTTTACACATCCCACGTCTGAGCTGAGCCTCGCTTTCTCTCCCGACTCGTCGACCCGTGTTCCTCGGCTGTTCTTGACCGTTGTTACATTTTTCCCGCCCTGCAAGGTCTTCCCACCTGGACAAGGCTGCCAACCAACGCCCGTTTTGTGACAATCTTGCTTGTCTCTCTCTCTCTCTCTCACTGCCTGCCTGAACCACACCCTTCCAGCCGTTGGTCTTTGGAGATTTTTGTCCCCCTTTCTTTTCTTTTTTTTCTACTTTGACTGCCGAACAAAACAGAATCCCCCCAAGTCTTGTCTTTCCTCAAACCCCCCCTCCCCCTCCATCCCCAGACCCTTGGGCAGATCTTAGCCGCGTGGCTTCTTCCGATCCTGCTGAACAGGTACCCCCCCGGTGCATGTCGTCCCGTTCGTCTCGTTCCTCCGCCGCCGCGCTTCCTGGCCGTTCCCCCTATCCCTGACAGGTGAGACGCCAGCCTTTGGTGTCGGGGGGTTGGTTGGGTTGGGTTGGACGAATCGTTCGTCCAGTTGGACCATCTTCAAGTCAATCCATCTGTAAAGGCACCTCTCCTCTGCTCGTCCCTTCCCGGTCGGCGGGTATCTCTCTTGCGGGAGCGCAAAACCGTGTGGACGGGCTTGGACCCTTCGATGGGGTATATATCGACCCTTCTCACCCGAATATGCTCGCAGTCGACGACTGTTGTTGTTGATGCGGCATATCAGTGCCATGTCTATGACCCCTGAACCGATTAGCAGCAGCAGCAGCAGCAGCAGCAGCGCATCAAGTCTCACGGCATGCCGAACCTCAGCATCACATCTCAGCCTCCGCCATGGACCGCAACTTCGACGATACTGTACCCGTCCTTGGTTGCCCGGTTCACGTCAAAGTCAAGGTCCTCAAACTCGAGCTACTTCGCCATGGCCATCCTGATGGGGAGCGACGGCATGATGGTCGACGGGGCCCTCTTCGGTACCACCACTATCACGGGTGTCGAGACCGGCGGTAGGTCGGGGACTGACCTTTCCTTCCACTTTACCGACCTCTATATCGCCTATGCCGGGACATATTACATCAGGGTGGACGTCTACAAGGCCCCCGGGCAGGACTACAACGCGGCTACGCTTAGCGCCGAAGTCAACAGCAATCAGATCGTCGTTACCGATGGCTAAGTCGAGTCTCTCGGGGTATCCATGTAAGTGGGAGAGCCTGGCAAGATTCGAAAAAAGATTGATAGCCTAGCTGACACCTTGCGGCAGCCACTCGGAGTATTGTGTGATACGGCGCCTGCAGGTTGTCGGCGTTCAAAACCATACTGCTACTCTCCACCTTGATGCAGCACTGGGATCATCATATCATGCAGCGGGAACTGCCCGAGGAGATGATGCAACGTACGTGCTTTGACACCGGCCACCCCCCTCTCACTGATACGGAGGCGAGATGTCGAGGATACATTGAGGATACACGAGGATTTCTGGGACAAGGGAAAAAGGTCTCGGTGTAGACTGGTATTCTGTTTCTAGCGGCGGCGCATGGAAAGGGAAACTTGAAGGGTTTTTGGCTATCAAGCTATGAAAGGGGGGGGAACCTCGGGCATGATATCATTCATGGATTTACAGTAGAAGCAAAGGATAAGGAATCTCCAAGTGCCATTTCGAGCACATCATTCAGTCTCAGTAACCGCCTCAGGCGCAAAGATTCGCCTCTTGGCCATGATAATCACGCATCAGAGCTCGAAAAAATCATAAACCCACGTACTCCTCCACGTCCTCAAGCCCGGAGACGGCCTCCCGTTTCCCGTTAGGCGCTGGATGACACCGTGGGACTCGGCTAAGGGAAATAGAAGACGCAAATAATTCCGCATAACCGGGCCTCTGTGCCAAGGATCCCGACTGGCCAATCCTTTGGTTGTGTGAATGAACAGACAGGGGGTGACGCACCGCTGCTCATACGTGCAGACCGGTGACGGCGGTTCCTTGAAGCTTGCGCCTGAAGCCGGGGGACCCTTATGACGCCACCCGGCATGTTTAAAAGCCTAAACTCGATGCGGAGGGGATCTGTGCCCCATGGATGGCATCATGAAGCTATTAACCATGGGGCTATTGCTGACCGGAGAAGATCTTCGTCAAGGGGGGAAGCCTAGGGCAAAAAGTCCTGATTAGGTTACGGGATCAGTCGGTGAGTTGCTTGGCAAAAGGGGCAATGAAATGAAACAAGAGAAGAAACTAAGATGAAAAAGGCTTCCAGGTCGCACAAGTTCTAGGCAGAAGTGTATGGTAATCCGACGGTGTTGGTTGAAGACATCTTGGCGTTCGGATGACGGACAAATTTGCAGCAGCCACTCATGACAAGAGAATGCATCTACAAGGCGAATAACAAGTTGAACAAAGAAATGAACAAAGAAAATGTCTTTCTACAATACCTTCTTCTTTCTTGAGGATCCGCCTACCGATTCGTCCGGGAGTGAGCGTGCGATTCTGAGACATGGCTTTTACACATCTGCAAGCCTCCCCCGGCAGCTGACAGGTTTCTTTCAAACCTATTGATTGATCTGACAGCCAGCAAGCGTTCTGGCAGCAAGAGCGGAGCCGCCCCCCTCTCGGTGCGTGCGTGCGTGCATTGTGTCCTGTCAAAGCCTCAAAAAAGCCTCCATCGTCCGCGAGCCAGGGGGTGTCCAGTGGGGAGACACACACACAAGAACACACACCCCCCGGCCGGCCCCCGGTCTCCCGCATCGTGAGCTATATCACGCAGGGTCGCCGACATGCCTGTTGGTGGTTATCTACGGACCCTGGTCTGGGCTCTCTTTCGGCCGCCCACCGCGTTAGCTAGTCCAATGACAAGGCTGGCAAGCTCAGCATCTCCTTGCTCTGTCCATTGGGATGTTTCTTTTGTTCCGGATGGCTTCTTCCCGAAGCGCCATTGCCTTTTCGCCTTGGTCATGCATGGCTCTCTAGTTTAGCGTGCGCAAGTCAGTTGGGGCGCGCCGTGAGCCATCGCTTGAAAGCGAACATGGCTTTCCCGTACCTCGTAAACTTACAAGTTGGGTATAGCTTTATCTAGTCTTTTTTCTTTAGCTCTATCAGTCTAGTTTGGTAGCCAAAATTCCTAGCCAATGGAGCTTTCTAGACGCCATCTAGACCTCTAATTGAATGAGTTCAGTCACCAAGATTTATTAGTATCAAACAATAGTTGATTCCAACAAAGCAGCTAATGAGAGACAGTCCAGATTCGGGTGCCTTTGCGAAGAATAGCATGTGCTTTTTGCTCGAATCAGATTGCCACGTTACACTGGACACAACGATGCGTGTGCGTGCCTTGATGCCGCCGGTTTAGACGAAAAAAAAACCCACGATAGAAACATCTCAGCTAAAACTAAGCACCGCCAGGCAAAAAGCCCCGAAAATTTTCGGACTACAAGCAAAATCCCTGTTTACGTAACCTCACTTTTGTGAGCTTTATCATATCTCTCTGGCGTCTTTCTGACCACGCCAAGAGGGCGGAGTCTCCGTCCTGTCTTCCTTGAACCCACGCACGCACGCACATGGTAGCAAAGGTTCATCTGACTACCGAAATCCGGGGGGGGAAAGTCGAAATCTAGTTAGGGTGGGTTGAGTGGGGGAGAAAACGACGATCGATCTTGGTGGAGACATGTGTGTGTTCGTTCCTTGGACTGCCAAGCTGTTGATTTGGGCCGGATCAGCAGAAGTGAGTAAAGAGGAAACTTAAGATATCATATTCTCTCTCTCTCTCCCGGAGACATCACTCCGAAAAGTGCAAATATGGCTAATGAAACAAGTCGCAAAAAACAGCACATTCTTACATTGTGGGCAACCTTTGTACTACAAGAAAGGAAGCCTAGCTGGGGATTCTGACGACTCAGATCTCTTCGATCCCGACACGCAGACATGCTCCAGGAGATCTGGAACACTAGAGACAAATCATGGCTGACTGGTGTGAAGAAGGAAACACACTAGTATTGCAGGAACAAACCTGTCTCAACATTGGTGTGTCAGCTCGCGCGCGCGTGTGTGCGTGTGTGGTGTTGTCTACTGGTATTCATAGGGATCGCCGAAAAGCCCACATGAGTTTAATGCACAAATGAAGCCATTCTCAAAGGGTGTGTCTCCTCTTTTGAAGCTAGCCTCTAAGACACGGGAGAGCCCACTTTCATCTGAGCAGCGGTCTAGAGGCTCTGCGAAACCTGGCTTGACGCTACGTCCACGCCTCTTTTCACAGCCCTGTTTCTCTCTCTCTCCAGCCCACAAAGAGGAGCCTTGGTCTGGAAGCTGTTGGTCGAGACACGTCCATCGTGCGGCGGAAAACTGCGGATACGGGCAGGCAGAGTCCTTGGCAGACGTTTGAACGCCCTCTCTTTTTTTTTTTTTCTGGTTGACGACGGCGACAACTTCAAAAACTTGGTTGATGTTGAAAACTGCACCAAGTTTTTAGACTGCACGCCGGAGCCAGGATCAGCATGTCACTACTGTAGGCTAATTTCAGTCGAAACCACGGGTTGTAATTTATAATGCCAAAATCTTGATTCGTCGACGCCATCTTGTTGACGATGTTCGGCACGATGTTACTGAGAAACCTGTTCATGATCCATTTAGGTCCGGTTTTGAACGGATGACCCATGTCCCCTCATCCGGTGAGTCTTGCAAGGACCGGCTGGCACTAGAGTCGTGTTTCATACTCTGAAGAAGCCGAGTCGAACTTGAACCGCAGAACGCGACTTAAAAAGGGACTCGGAACCGCCCGTCCGCGGATATGCTCATGAAGGCTTGCCCTAACCAGGGCGTACTTTGATAGCGTGCAGCACGGTGTGGCTTCGGCTTGATGACCAGTAAGAACTTGTCTGCTTCCCTATCCACTGGAGGCTCGTAGATACATCATCTCGCCTGGCTTATTCCATCAACTGACGTTGGACGTTTCACGAGATGATCGCGATATCACGTGCTCCAGCATCCCCGGCATTTATTACCGGAGCCGGGAGGTACTCCGACGACATCGTATAGGGCTGAGCCGGGCGTTCTGTAGGGGGGGTTACAGCGGGGTGCTCGGGCCTTATTGTTAGTGCCAAGGTACCCACACCAAAGCAGGAAATTTCTCCTCCCCCTCAGCTCACGAGATATCTTCAAAGGAGATATCAACGCCAGAGTCAGACACGTGCCCCCTAAGATCTCACACCCCGTCGTTTCTTTTGTACCTAAGGATGGTGTACTACTTTACTTCCAGCGTCGTTGACCCGCCGGGCTTCATCTACGTCGGCAAGGACAAGTTTGAGAGTATGCTTCTCCCCGCACCTCTGAGCCTTGGCTCGTCAGCTGAACCGTATTAGACGAGGACTTGATCAAGTTTGGCTGGGATGAGGATGTCTGGTAAGAATTCTTGTCCGAGAAACTCAGCAACAGCCTGATTCGCTGACCGGGAGAACAGGGTGAGGTCGCATGGTCAACTGTATGGCACGGGCAGAGAGGGCTGACGATTTCTGGGTATTCTTGCTCCTCAGTTCCACGTGGATAAGCTATCTAGCGCCCATATCTACCTCCGCATGAAGGAGGGCCAGCAATGGGATGCACTTCCAGAGGAGCTGGTCATGGATCTCGCCCAGTTGACCAAGGCGAACTCGATCGAGGGTACAGGGAACCCCCCCTGGGGATTACTGCCAATCCAACGATTTTCTGACGGACAAATCAGGAAACAAGAAGGACAACATCACCGTCATCTACACGCCATGGTCCAACCTCAAAAAGGATGGGAGCATGGCTGTCGGCCAGGTCGGCTTCAAGGACCAACGCAAAGTGCGTGTCTCGACTGAACCCTGCATCACCACCCCCTCCCCTGTCCACAGACTCACCTCTCACGTAGGTCAAGAGGGTACTCGTCCCGCAGCGCGAGAACCCCATCGTCAACCGCCTCAACAAGACAAAGGTGGAGCAGAAGCCCGACTTCAAGCAGGAAAAGGACGACCGTCTCAAGGAGCTGCGCCAGCGGGAACAGGCCGCCCAGCAGACGAGGGTGAGGACGACCCCTTCCAGCGCCACCCCCCCGGAGCTTACCCATGGCTGACTTGTCTCGGCAGAGAAAGGAGGAGGCGCGACAGGCCCAGGAGTGGAAGGAGAAGAAGTGGCAGAAGGATCACGCCTATGATGACCTCTTCACTGATGAGAACATGGCTGGCTCGAGCAACCAGGACCGCAACGAGGACTGGGAGGATGACTTTATGTAACGTGCAACTCAAAGAGCATGATGCTGTATACGTTTCGATTTCGTCCGAAGTTTACTACCAAAACCAATCTTGGACTACATCCTCCTCTCCTTATCTCCAACCAGGTTTTTTGCCGTTACAAGGGTATTCAAGTTATTACATCTCGCTTTTCAAAGCAAATTCCAAAACGCACTAGACAAGTACCGAGGCGGCAAGACCCGCCGCCATCAACCGCCAACGCCGATCCCAAAGCTGCCGCTCATGCTCATTTCGTCGAAACGGTTCGAGAGGCTCCCCAGCTCGGACGATGTTTCCAGCCGGATGGGGCTGGACGATCCCCGTTCGCTGACGGTGCAGCTTGAGATGCCTCCCTTCCGTGACCCGGAGACATCCCTTGCCGTGCTTACTGAGGTGATAAGCCGTGGAGGGAGGTCTTGCTCCTCAGTTTCCTCTTCGACCAAATCTTCCAAGTCGTCGTCACCTGGCTGTGGCATTTGTGCTTCCTTCGAGGCAAAACCGCGCACACCCCCGAGACTCACCACAGCTTCGCCTCCGGGGAGCTTGACCTCGTGTGCGTCAAGAGTCTCTGCGATATCAAGGAGCAAGACGTCCATGGGGCAAATGTAGGCAACCCTTTTACGTTGACTCCAAGCCAAGACATGCCCACAGAGCTGGCCGTGCCTGCGGTCAACAATCCAGGCGCCGCTGTCGCCTGGAATGCCAAGCGGCACACCCCTCTTGTGCGTGTCATCCTCCGGTCCCTCGACGCTGGTGACTTGATACGTGTGGCTCGGGGAGACACGACCGTAGATCTTGACACTAGTGAGGGCAGGGAGGATCTTGCCGGTCTGCAGGCCACTTGTCCGGGCCATGCACTGCACCTCCATGCCGGGGAGGGACGTGGAGGGTGCGACGGTGGTCGGCCGCAGCAGGGCCGCCCCGTCTTTGTAATTTCGGCCTAGGTTCTGCAGGGACGAGTTGCTCTGCGCGCGAGGGATATTGTTGTCTTCGGGTAGTCTCTCGTGGGCGAACTCGAAGAGTGCCCAGTCCACTTCGTGGACAAGCCCGTTGGCCTCCTTCCTGCGGATGCCACTCGAGGCGTAGACTTCTCCTACACTAAATGTGTCGAGATGGTCTTCATCTTGAGTGTCGGGGTCGGGGTAAAAGCCCTCTTCCACGTCGTCAAAGGCGGGCTGTGTAACAATGTACCCATCACCGCAGCCAGGCTCAATGCCAGGAATGTCACCGGGTTCATTATACTCATCGTCCTCCTCATCTTCGTCATCATCGTAATCGCTCGTGATATCAGACTCCGAATAAGCTTCTGACTCGGTATCTGACAGCTCATAACCATCGTCATCGTCCGCGGAAGTCTCATCTCCAGACTGGTCGTACCAGTCTAAGTCGGGCAAAGCGCTGCACCTTGTGGCATCGTTGGCCCCAAAATCACGATCCGGGTCATCAAGCATATGGTGGACCGTCATGCCGTAGGGTTTGTCGTCCACCATCACAAGACCTCCTAGACTGACAGGGGGTAAATGACGATCTCCAATCCAAGCCCCGATGCTGGCGCCATTTCCTGGTCGTTCCTGGTATTCTGGATTGATGGCGTCGGCGTCTTCCGCATCTAAGCCGGCACCCTTGGCACTCCTCCGGGCCATCGACCGGAGGATTGAATATGGCTCCCGGCGAGATCTCATCACATGGCCGCGACAGACCTTCAATGCGAAACCAGTGGTCTCGTCAAATAGGTCACCAATCCTCTTCTTGAGGATGGCGCGTACCTTGCCAACAGAAGTGCAGACAACAAGTACTGTTGGTTGTGTCTTGTGTGGGCTTGGCCCAACAGATTCAAGAGAAATCTCAACCGACTCGGGGTGTTTGCGATAAAAATGGCGAAGGGCGTGGTTAATCTGAGGCATTAGAATCTTGTTCCATCTCTCCACAATCTCAGGTGCGAGCGGGACATGGGGGTATAGTCGAAGCTTGGCTTCCGATTTGCCTGAGGGCTTCTCAAGTGTGTCTGAGTCAAGATCAGTATCTTGCATGTACGCGTAGGTAGGGCAGGGCACTCAGAACGTACCGTCAATTTCTGCATCTGCCTCATATCTCTCAGAGCTCTTTTCAGCCTTGGTGATGGGTGCCGATAACGGCACCTGTTTCTCGCTGACCCTTGATGGGCCCATCAACCCTTTCGAGTCCTTGGCGTCCTTGCCGCCCTTGGAAGAAGTGTCACCCATAGGAGGAGGTTGGTCGGCAGAGAACCCGGCATTAGAGGCACTCGCCTCAGTTTGGCTCAATTCTTGGTCAAGCCTCTCTTCTAGACCACTGACGCCATCTAGGATGCAGCACGCCTCCAAGAACCGACTTGCCCTGACTTGTACCGTCGACATTAAATGCTCACCAGTATACCGGCCAGCAAGTTCCTCATCAACGGCGTTCCAACATGCTTGGACAGCCTTCATGTAGAGACTACCGCATCTCACGGCCAGCTGATCCAAGACTGATACAGGAATGCTGGGTGAATACTCAGGGGCAAGTTCCTCCAGTCTCGTCCACAAGCCAATCGAAAGAAGCAGCATGGCAAGAGAGTAAAGGTCAAGAATTCTTTGGTCTGTGTACTTGGACAAAGGAGACGTGGGTGCAGTGCGGGGGTCTAGAGGATGCCGTGATAGTGGGGATGAGGTTATGGGTGCATCATCAGGGAAAAGGTCAAATGAGGAAAGTAGAGGGCGTCGAACATCGACTTCCCCGTTGATGGCATGAGGCTCTGTGGTCACGGCATCGCAGAACGAGACATTGCTTGCCACAATGTTGCCATGCGTAATGCCACGGGCGTGCAAGTCAAAGACAGTGTTGACGAGGTTTTGAGCCATCCTGAACTTGGCTTCGAGTTTGGGTTCCGACCCAGGAACAGAGAGCAAGTCTCCTAGAGTGGGCAGGTTGTAGAGTGGGTTCTTGGTGAGTCGCTCGAACGAAACCGCATTGAACGAAGGGGGGAATCTGTAAACAAGGCCGATCCTCGAGTTCTCGAGGTCTTCAAAGTATCCCAAGAGACGAGGCAACCCGGTCCATGTTCCCGGTGATCGTTGTGAGTCCTGTTGCAACCCAGCCGATAGCCGTTCAAAGCGAGCCATTGGCGGCATGATGCCTGTCGAGGCATATATGGAGTCGAAAGTGGCATACTCGAGAAGTAGAGGGGCCCACGGTTGACGTGTGGTTCCGTGGGTGAGCTCCGCATAAGCTGTTTTGCTCATGAAGACAACCTCTCGAGGTACAGCTGCTTCGTTGCCCTTCCTGGGCCGCAGGTGTGTCAAGGTGAGGGGGTCAATCTGCTGCGGCGTTTGCATTCGTGTGGACTCGAATGGGCGGAAGTCCTCGGCTGGCTGAGGAGACTTGAAGGGGGTCTTGGACGAGCGTCTTGGGGGTCCACCAGAAGCTCGAGTTCGAGAGAGGTCGTATAGAGTGTCGATTGAGGTGGTGAGATCGTTGACCAAATCTTCGAAGCGGTTCTTATCCCATTGAACTAGCGGCGGCTTTGAGTCTTGTGAGGTTTGGGGCCCTTGGATGATGCGTTTTGAGCTAAGCCAAAGGGGTTCAGCCTCTGCCAGAATGTCCTTAATAGTTGACATGATGCTTCCCACAACCTCACTCAGGCCAGCCTTGGATAGGGACTCATCAATCTCAGCTGATTGAGTCGGATCTGACCATTCAAGACCCCAAGTGACCAGCCGGTCTTTCTGGATCCGGAGCTTTCGATGCAATGCCTTGATCTCAGGGTCCTCCTCATTTTGGACGGGTTCCTTGACAAAGTCGCTTGATTTCTTTGTGTCATTGTAGAGTCTGCTGAGGCGCTTTTGGAACGGCAGCTGGAAGCCGCTAATCGGAAGAAACGACTCCATCTGTGGAATATTGTCCGGCGTTTAATGCCTTCGGAATCTTAAAGTGTAAAAGTCGATGATGGGCGATTATTGAGCGTATTTTTTGAAGTAATATTTGACGATGGCGCCGTGATATGATGCGGGGCCTCGACGCAATTTAGTGAGGCTCAGCTCTAGGGGGTCAAAACTAGCCACGCATGAGCATAAAACATGCTTGGCACGCAGACGGAAGAGATGTCACATGCAAGGACAATGCAATGCAATTGAAACGAAGAATGACAGGAAACAAATGCTGCACAAGAGGCAGGGCATCGATTCAAGTGATTTTTGTTGAGAGATGCTCTTATCTCGTTGCCTGCGAAGCGGATCTTGAGCGCGGCCTATTCGCGGCCCATCTCCATGGGGTTTGACTGCTGCCTGATCAGCTACGCTCTCATTGGCTGCTCGTTTGATCACCATTGAGTGGTAGAGTGGCAATGGTTCAGTGTCACATGACCTTTCTCGACGCTGAAGTCACGGGATGAGCACATGGTCAAACACGTGCTCGGGATGTGGGAATACGGCTGCCTGCGAGGTTTCAACATCAATCATCCCCTTGTCGATTTGTTGGCATGTTTCTGGACTGTCAAAGAATTCATGCTCCACCAATCGCTTCGTCATCTTCCTCGGTTTCGCATGCGTACCATTCTTTGAGGGACACACACCAATGGCTGCTCCATCAACCACATGGCCCTTCTAGACCCCTATCAATTGCTGGATGCCTTGGAATAGCTCCATCTCGACCCGCAAGTCGCACTATGCAATACTTAGCAGCAATGAGTTGTCAACATCGCCCTCACTCTGCTCCAGAGCATGAACTGAAGGAATGAAAATTCGTCGTCAGCCAACGAGGCTTGACGTGGACAGCTTGCGACAGCTCGCCGCCAACTTCCCCCTGTCTGGGAAAGTTCACACACGATGGGATAGGCGGACGAGACGGCCCGCTTTGCGCCGTTCGGTTTCGTGGGGGGTGCTCTTGGCTAGGTTGATCCGTTGCCTGGCGAGGAAAAGGAAGCGAGAACACAAGACGATCCTACAGACTGGGGTCCCCAGACGAGGATCCGTTTTCGACGTCCCTTCTTGGCCTTTCACGAACACCACGCCTGTCTCTAATATGGAAGGCCTACAAGCTCCGAAGTTTAAAACTGCAAGGGTCAAATCACCATGACCTTTGACGGGTTCAACTCCCGAAACCGAGGCTTTGAAGGGTGCCGTGTCCTTGGATATCTCGAGGATGAAATACACACCATTCTCAATGTCCAGTTCGTTCTCATGAGCTATGACCTGAGATGGGCTTTTTACGACGTGGTCAACATCGTAGCAACTGTCACCACGGTCCAGTCTTGACGCCCTGGCGACACACTGGGTTGCCTCAATGCCTTCACACAGTCATCACAGCTCGGCATTCGGAAACAATTGACGAAAGGAAGTGCTTTTTTTTCTACGGAAAACATTGCTATTACAAAATAAATCGTGAAGCTTCATCGTTACCAAACCCTTCACAACTACCCCTGAGAGGCCTGCTATTAGTACACCGCTACTTGTCACCCTCCTTCTGTTGCTGTTGTCCTTTCGAATATTCTACGCTGTACTGCACCGTCTTCTGGATCGACATTTGTCCATTCTCGTCTATCGGCCATGGTGCCCCTGGAGGGATGTTTGTGCCGGCCTCGACTTGAGGACCAAGAATGCTCTCCTCGCTTCCTGTCGAGCCAGCCTTCCGGATCGAAGTCATTGGAATACCATTTCGGCCAGCGTCGATCTGGATCCACTCGTTCTTGTCTCGCGCTTGACTGTGTGCATATGACTTGGTCCCGTAGCTCGGAGTTCCGTACTTCTGGTTGTTGCTGCTGCTCCTGGGCATGAGCTTGGGGAACACCTTGACAATTATTGGTCTTATCATCGGAAGACAAGCACAGACGATGGCGACATTCATTTCGATGACAGTCCACATGGTGGAAGAAACGTCAAAGGTGACATCGGTCGTTGTTGCAGCAATGTCAATGGTGGTGACTCGAAGACAGGAGGTGATGACGACAAAGCCACCCAGCGCGAAGACAATGACCAGAGCGATTTTCTGGATCTGCTGGATCTGCAACTGATACACCGACGCCATGGGCATGAAGAGGATGATCAGATCGGTCGCGATAGAGAAGCCGGCGTTGGCATACCAGAACTTGCCGTTGTCGATGCAAGTTCCCGGGACTGCTTTGTTGTATGCCCGACGAACTGGTGTGCACTGAAAGATGGTGGCAACGATTGAGGAAACGGCATACATGGCGACGATTGCCACCAAACCCCAACAGAGCCACTTGAACCAGCGGACCTTGCCAAAGATTCGAAGGTACAAGAGAACAATCGAACACTTTGTCAAGTTGATGCATGCCTTGTACGATACCTGGCAAACGAAGAAGAACTTGAGCAGGACAAGCCTCCGGTCAGCGTATCGTCTATTGAGAGGGGTTCACGACAAACCTTGAGGGTTTCGATCTTGTTCTCGTTCGTGAGCGTCTCAGAGTGTCGTCCGAATCCATAATGGCATGCTGGGCAATGTCAGCGAATATCATACTCGGGGCTGCCAGTTGGCTAACTTACAGGCGATCTCAAGTCCACTTGACAGTAGGGCAAAGATCTAACAGAATCTCAAGTTAGTCTCTGCACCACATCTCGCACCACATAACTTACCAGAGACCCAATGATGGTGTAGTCATCAGCACCAAGATGTCCTCCCTTCCTTCGCCGGGACCAGATTCGTATACCCACCAACAACGGACAAAGCACACCAAAGATCGCGATGGGGATGTAGAGCATATGCGCATTGCTCAAGCTTGGGTCTGGAGTGTCGGTCGCCATGTTGCAGTGTTGGCCGATGCCATATGGGTCTCAAACGTCGAAAAGTCGTCTAGGGGCAGTCTCAGGTTGAGGTCGTTGGGGCGTCAAAGATATATGGCGACAGGAACCTCCCAGGGGAGACAAATACGACAAACCTACTCCCTGTTTAAGGATCCAGCACGATGGGCTGGGAAAGAGAGCATTAGGTGATTGTTGACCTCCCCGGCCTGGGCACGGCGAGACAACGTTTGGGTGATATAGGCCCGAGAAAACATCTCTCGCCACTACTGACCGAACAATGTTCAACATGGGGCGGACTGTGATCCGTTGCGCCGGACAAAGCCGTTGTGCAGGTGAATTCGTGCACACCCCTTCGTCTATCGACAGTTCCTCTGCGACGATTAACAGGAGGGCCAGACGCAGGAGGCCTGGGCATATCCATGCTTCCTCCCGGCCATGCAATAGCAGTCACCAGTCCAAGGATGCCACTGGCTACTGAGAATGATGAGGCGGGAGAATATGCCAGGGGCCGTTTCTGAAAACACGCAGCTCGAGAGTGGTCCATCCCGCGAGGGCCAACAGAAGACTGGGGCATGGTGTTGAGGAGTTGGCCCCACGGGCCAGAAGCAATAATACGCGACAAAGGACTCATCCCGGACAGAGGTCTTCGGGTCCGGGGCCCCTTCGGAGATGAATCTCTGTTGACTCTCTGCCTGTTGGCCCAAGAGAGCTTGCTTTTTGCGTATGAGAGATGTGGATGTTCCTGCATCGGCGAATTCTGGCATATATTGTTCCGTCCCTTCTTGCATAGTAGGTGGATCAACTCCAAAGGATTATGCATCATGCTGTCACAGTCACACACAAGGTTCTCACTCACCTCGAACCTGAGGTGCGTGTCCTGAGACACTGACCCGAAGCCACAGAGACGGTCAGGAAAACAGTTCACGAATCACCCTATAGTCATGGGCAAGACTGAGAAGTGAAGAGTCAGATACTCCGTGAGGGGTCGCCAAGGAAACCAGGAGCCATAGTCGCCGACTATGGCCAAATACCGGCATCTCACCAAGGTTCTTCCGGTTAAACACATTCAGATACCGCAAGCTAGGGTGCTGTGCGTCGAGAACCGCGAGAGGTTGAAAGTGGTGTCATATAGAGAGTCGGCCCTTGCAGCCCTGAGCTGCCGGCAGCCAGAACGAGAGAGTTTTTCAAGGGGTTACCAACCGCTGGAATCTCTTCCGAATCATTGGGTTCATGTTGGTTCTCACAATACCAAGTCCATGGCTCACAATCCCAGGTTGATGGCAGGCAGCCTTGAGCAACCAGCATTCAGTGGCTCGTGCCGAGCATGGTGATACTGCTCGTTCCGGATCTGCACTCATTCTTTCCACAAGAGAAGCTCTCATCGACCACAAAAGATGGTCACGCCAGATGTCTCGCAGTCGCGAGTCGATCCAGCACGGACAAAACGCTTATACCCCGCCTAGAAAGGGGCGATCACCTCGTTGCAGTGCAGCGGTCGAGACTTACGTACACGAGAGCGTGACATGCGCAAAATGTGGTTTTCTGCGCATGTAACGTCGACTGCAAGCGGGCCAGGGAGGCCTGGGACAGCATGGGCCAAGTCATCGTGGAAGAACCCGCCGGCATCTCGAGAGCTGGAAAAGTGCTTGACCAACAGTCTGACCACCAATTTCGCCTTTTGTTGGTTCTCTTGCAGAACGTGCCCCTGACCCATGCCGGAGGGCTTGCAGAGTCCCGACAATGCGGTCACGCATGAGACCTGCAAGGAGTTGTGAGTCGTGAGAAGTTATAGTCTGCCAAGCAGATATTGTCTTCAAACACAAAGACCACTCGCCGCGTATCTAGCGTCGAGTTTAGGGCATAAAGACTCCATCTTGCTCGGCCCGCTATGGGGATCATCGGTGATCATTTCTAAAGGGAGGGAGTTTGTGGAGAGCTCATCTTGTCCCCCAGGGCGGCCATCGTGTCTGAGTCTCGGGGGGAAGGCCCTTGGGGCTGTATTAGGATGGGGTTTCTATTACGAGTTCCTTCGTTTGCGAGCCTGGACGTGGTGCTGTCCCTGTACCAGGCTCTAAGCCTCTTGGGGCTTCCCAATGCAACTCTCTGTTGGTTGAACGTTGCCACAATGATATCCACTACCGGGATGGGCCTGTCGAGCATGGCCAAGGTGTCTTTGGACTGGCTGCCAAGGGGCGGGACAACGGCCGCTAAGACGGCACTCGCAACATTGGCACTTTGGCGTCCGGCACATGGTGGGTCAAGTTTCGGCCGAGCAAGGGTCCCTCTGATCCTTATCCATCACACGATGCCGGGGGATCAACTCCAACGACCGACTCTCTTTCCATGACCATGCGCGGCTGACTGCGATGCTACTCTGCGCGGTAACCGTCTCTTGAAACAGACGAGTCGCTTGTGAGCTCTGTTTGCTTCTTTCTTGTGCTTCCTTGACGAGACATTTACCGTCAGGTCGAAGAACTTTTGCATGTCAACACCCGCCTCAGGAGGAAGCAAGGATTATGGAGCCTCAACCTTACATGCAGCCAACAGTCGGGATTGCACATGGCTCAGCACTTTGTGTTGGTCCATCTTATTATGCCACCAGGATATGCATTAGATCCCCATGAATTTGGCATCAAAAATATCCATTCTATGGCCACGTGGTAAGGCATCTAGATGATGCTTTGTCCAGCACACGCCCCGAGGGCTAGCACAAGGGACCACAGGTGCTTCCATCTACGTGCCAGGGCCTAAACGACATCGTTCGACGTGTGAGCTCGCTATCACCACTTTCTTCCATGGGGACTCTCGATCCACCGACAGGCGCAATCCTCTCCCTCAGCCTCCGACGCATGGACTCGTAAGTTGGTGAGCCGGGTCGGATCTCTGCTGCCCCCCTCCCGAACCCATCTCGTCGCGGCGGGACCCGTTGCGGGAGCGGCTTTAGCATGGATCTAGAAGCTCAGCCGGGGTACCCCTGAGGAAAGTCATCCCGTCGACACGCCGAAGACCGGCTCTCGTTGGACCATCGGGGAACCGTCCCCCCCAGTCATCTAGCCAAGCCATGGGTGTTTTATCCGTCTTGCCTTGCCAAGCGATGATCCTATCCCCACAACGACAGTCCACTCGAGAGGCGCTATCGACGGTCAACCACGGGGAGGCAAGATGCCCTTGAGCAGTTTCTATTTCCTTTTTCGATCTAGAGCTTCGCCGTAGACGGTGGTCATCCCGACCTCTACGAGGGAGCTGCCTGTAAGTGAGAGCCAAGCGAGGAGGGGGAATATGCAGAGTCGACATACATGCTCTCGACCTGCAGGCAAACATGCACCTGCAAAACGTGCCATCAGCTACCGGCAGGACGCAACCTGAGGACCCCGTCCTATACCACAGGTGAGAATGGGTATTCTTGGAGTCACAGCCCGGGGTCTGTTTGCTCGAACTTGCATCGCGTAGCATCCCCCTGGAGGGCTGTGAGGAAGACAGCTGCAAGCTGTTGGCTCGTCCGAGATGCATATATTGTCTCATGAGTCCGTTTCTTCCCTTCTCTTTTTTTCTTTTCCCTCAAGGAGCTTCATCTCTTCAAAACATTACCCCCCTCTGAGTCTCATTGCAGATTTAATATATCTGGTCATCTCCGCCGATCAGATTGTCGGAGCCAAGTTGATCTTTGCCCACCCCCGTCCTGGTTTGACGCATCAACGGCCCAAATCTGCCTGGAGTCTCTACTGCTCCTTCGCCTCACTATTACCCTAATATCCTCTTGTTCCCTCCAGCCCTGCCTCTTCTCTGAGCTTGTCTCCCCCTCGCCAGACTCGACATGTCAGTCGTTGAGGAAAAGACGCCCACTGTGGCTGACGAGTCGCATCCTCCTAGCACGCCCAAGTCGGAGGACTATGTGCCTATCGATCCCAAGGCGGAAAAGAAGTTGCTGATGAAGCTGGATCTTTGCATCTACCCAACCCTGTTCATCATCTACATGATGTCCTTCCTCGACCGAATCAACATCAGCAATGCCAGGATCCAGGGACTGCCACAAGAGATTGACCTCTCGGGCAACCGTTTCAACATTGCCCTCTTTGTACGTTTCTGCCGATCCTTGAAGATTCACAGACACTAACATCCATGACAGGTCTACTTCATCCCCTACATCTTGCTCGAGGTGCCATCTAATATCCTCATCCGCAAGGTCCGCCCGTCCTTCTACCTCTCCACACTGATGTTCTGCTGGGGCATTATCAACATGTGCATGGGCTTTGTCCACTCTTATGGTGCCCTTGTCGCCCTGCGATTCCTCCTCGGTGCATTTGAGGCTGGTGTGCTTCCTGGTATCATCTATGTGACGTCCATGTACTATAAACGTCACGAGTTCCAGAAGCGCATGTCCTTCTTCTTCACCAGCACCCTCATCGGAGGTGCCTTTGGAGGACTTCTGGCCTACGGTATTGCTCGTCTCGGTGGCGACAAGGGCATGTCTGCTTGGCGATGGATCTTCATCATCGAGGGTGCCATCACTGCCTTCCTCTCCATCATCGCCGTCTTCCTCATCGCAGACTGGCCCGAGCAGGCTCGCTTCCTCACCGCTGAGGAGAAGGTCCTTGTTCAGCGCCGAATCGCTGCTGATACTGGCGACGCTTGCCGCATGGACACACTCAACAAGTTCGCCACTCGGAGGATTCTTAGAGACTGGAAGATCTGGCTCGGCGCCTTCATGTACATGGGCATCGGCACTACCGGTTACGCTGGCGTCTTCTTCATGCCCACCATCCTGCTCGAGTTTGGCTGGAAGGCTGAGGAGGCTCAAGTCCAAACCATCCCCGTCTATGTCCTCTCGGCCGGTGTCATGCTTCTCTCCGCCTGGGGATCTGACCGCCTCAAGCACCGCTACGGCTTTGTCCTGACTGGTGCCTGCATCGCCACCATCGGCTACGCTATGCTTCTCGAGCAGGACGGCAAGTCTCGCGACTACAAGTTCGCCGCCGTCTTCCTCATCAACGCCGGCGGCTACATCGCAACCCCCATCTGCCTCGCCTGGCTCCAAAACAACCTCTCAGGCCACTGGAAGCGCTCCTTCGGCTCGGCCCTCCAGGTAACCCTCGGCAACGTCGCCGGCATCATCGGCGCAAACATCTTCCTCGTCAAGGAGTCCCCCACCTACAAGACGGGCTACGGCACTGCCCTCGGCATGATGTGGATGGGCACCCTCGCCGCGACCCTCATGTTCGGCTTCATGTGGCGCGAGAACAGGAAGCGTGATGCCGGTGACCGTGACGACAGGTTGAGCCTGCCCGAGGAGGACCTGAGGAACATGGGTGACTGGCACCCTAGCTTCAGGTTTACCCTGTAAGATGATGATGAGACTCAAGAGATTATCGATAACTGTGTATAAGCGCTATCGGCGTCGAACGCTGCTGGAACATGATTGTATATATGAACTTTTACGTACATTGATGAGAGATGCGAGCATCTCATCTCGCTCAGGTAGCTAAAAGACATCATGAATTAGGTTGTCTGAATATGTCTTGTGCTGTGTTACAATGGCCCCTATTTCATATTTCGTGAATAGGGGTAGTGAAGGTATTCCAGGTCAATAGGTTCAGAATAAGATTCAACATAAGATTCATTCTCTCGGAACCCTCTAAGCAATTAATTCGTCAGCAGCAGCATCAACACCACCACCAATAAAAGCACCACTTCTTAATTGTATGGGTATATTAATAACTTTTCATGCTCTCATCTATTGTGGCTTTATCGAGATCTACCTCGGCGCCAACATCCCATCATCATCACCTTTTTTATATCCCGTTTTTTTTGTATTTCTAATCTTGTCTACCTTACATTCTATTTCCAGTTAGCATCATATAACTTATTCAAGCTCACTTCAGGGTACATACCGCTCAACAGGGGTGAGGCCAAGCAGACTCATGCCGTTGTGAAGCACGATTCGGGCAGCATCGTAGAGTGCCATACGAGCCTTCTGGAGCTCCTTCTCGCTACCGACAATTCGGAGGTGGTCGTAGCTGGAGCTGAGGACGTGGGTCATCTTGAAGAGGTAGGTCAAGATGGTGGTGGGCTCAAGAGTCTTGAGCGTGTTCTGGACCACGTCGGGCCACTGGCTGAGAAGACGGACGAGGTCGGTGGCGTGCTTCTCACTCAGGAGGCTGAAGTCGGCGGCAGCCAGCTCCTCATCGGTGAGGCCGGCCTTTCGGCGGATGGAGCAGAGACGAGCGTGGGCGTACTGGAGGTAAGGACCAGTGTCACCCTCAAACGAGGTCATGGCGTCCATGTCGAACTTGTAGTTGTTGATTCTATCATCGTTAGTAAGAACTCGTCAACAATAAAGGGGCTATGTACCGCTTTCCAGACATGTCCTGGACCATGACACTGCTGATACCCAGGATATCGGCAACAGCCTCGGGGTTCTCAATCTGCGAGTACTTGTTCTCGTTCTTCTTCATGACATCGTGCATCTTCTCAGCGACATCCCGGAGGATATCGTCGAGGAACTTGACGGTACCCTTTCGAGTGCTCATACCAAGTACCATGCCAAAGTTAATGTGCTGGCACTTCTTGGCAATATCCTCGTGGCCCATCAGCTCAATAGTCTTGAACAGCTGCTTCAAGTGCAGGTCCTGTTGCGAGGCGACGACGTAGATGATGTGGTCAAAGTTGTACTTCTTCTGTCGGTTCAGAAGCTCGCTGATGTCTCGGGTCAGGTACAGAGCAGTACCGTCCTTCTTTCGCAGAATGACCTTCTCGAGACTCTTGCCGGGCTTTCCAGGAACGTGCTTGGAGAAGTCAATCAGGATAGCACCGTCCGCATCCTCAGTAAGCTTCTTCTCGGCGAGGACCTTGGCAGCCTCCTCCATGTCGGACTCAGGGACCTGGCTTTCTCCTGAGTAGACGTCGTACTCGATGTTGAGTCGGGCGTAGGTCTTCTTATAGCGGACAATGCTGAGGTCTCGGAATCGTCGCCACAGCTTGACAGCCTCCTCATCGCCATCCGTCATTCGTCGGAAGTACTTTCGGGCCTGCTCGTCGAGCGAGGCATCCAAGAGGGCAGTGACGTCCTCACCAGCCTTCTTCTTGGACTCGATAGCCTCCTTCTCGTCGGACATCTCCACGTTGATTCGGACATAGAGGTTGAAAAGGTGGTTGATAGGGTCGGCCTCGAGGGCCTTCTCATCACCCCATTTCTCCCAAGCCAGTGCCAACAGACCATACTGCTTGCCCCAGTCACCGAGGTAGTTCATTCGAACGACATCCCAGCCAGAGTACTCGTACAGCGAAGCGATGAAGCCACCAATGATTGTGCTTCGCAGGTGACCTGCGTGGAAAGGCTTGGCAATGTTGGGGGAAGAAAACTCGACAATCATGTTCTTCTTTCCGGCGCTGGGGTTACTGGGGTCCTTGAGACCGTTGTAAGGGTTCTTTCCGTAGGCATCAGCGCGGTTGCGGATTGTGGGCAGGAGCAGGCTAGTGAGCTTGTCGGTCTTGAAGAAGAAGGAAATAAAAGGACCGCTAGCAGTAGGCTTCTCGATCAGAGGAGACTCGGGGAACTGCGTGTAGTCAAGTCAGCTGACAGATAAGACAATCACAACAGTATGCGACTGACCTTGGAAACCCACTCCTCAGCCAACTCCTGGGGCTTCTTTCCCTTCACTCGAAGCGCAGGGACAGCGAGAATAGCATCTCCCTTGTCGAGAGTCTGAGTCCACTGGATGGCGGGGTAGATGATCTTGGGGTCAACACCCGTGATCTCTTGCAGGAGACCAGTGATGTGAGAGCGGTAGATGTCGACGGGGTTGGTATCGGGGTGGCAGTTGGGGTACGATTCGACCTTGTCAATGCCAAGCTTCTGAAGCTGCTCGGCGAGCGCGTTGCCGTCGGACGCCATCGTGGAGTAAAAGTTGAAGTATCGAGAGGAGGGGGGGTTGTAGGAGGGGTCGTCGCTGGCGGGGAGTTGACCAAAGAACAAGAGTTCGGTTCAAGGCCAGAGACGGTCGTCGCGGAGAGCAGGCGTATGAGTAAAAGGTTCGATGAAGAGAAGAAGAAGAAAAAATGGTCGAGGGAGTCAAACGGCGCGCGACCATCACTTGCACTTGCAGGCAGTGTGACTCAAGTGGGCTCGAGGGTAAAAAGGCTTTGAGCCATTGGGGTTTTGGCAGCCGCTTTCTCATGCAGTGCGCGCCATCCATTCGCTGCTGGGTTTGCGACACCACCGCGGGGCACGGCCTGCTGTTTTTCCGCTCCGGATAAGGATTACCCCTCCATGCCTCGAGCTGATCAACCACAATATGATAGAGGGGAAAGGAACTGATGAAGACTATTGCAGAGCTCAATTAGTTATTAAGATCCGGCAATAGCAGGTGTCCAGTATTCAATATCTTTCAAGTACTTCTCACAAATTCAATCTCAAGTACCAATGCCTTGTCAATAACCAACAATGCCACGCTCAACATACAACTTGGACTCTCATGCCATGTCAACTTCACCAACACTGACTGAACCAGCAAATAACTTAATCGCACATTTTTATTGCAACTGATCGAACCAAATAAATACGCTCCCAAGACCATTCGAATGAGCAGGTCACTATGATATATGCCGGACCGACCCCCTTTTCGCTCCTGAAACCCCAACCAAGCCCCCGCAGGAGCTCCCAAACAATAAAATCGAACCGAATTATTGAACAGAATCGAGACAAGGAATAATTGCCAATTTTGATGCGCCGTGGTTGCGGTTTACAATCTCATCGAGAATCCGCCAACATGCATGAGTGATTGAGGGTATATAAATGAAATATTTTTAGACGTTGTCGTCGCCGCGCCTCTCGTTGCTGAGAGACTCGCCAGTCGCCTTCTTCTTGCGCCACTCAAAGACGGTCCTGGGCTTGTCCTTGATGGCATTGCGGAGATGCTCATCACTGCGCTTCATCCAGGTGTGGGCGGAAGCAAGGCTGACGGGATACAGGGGCATGTTCTGGTGGCTGAGAAGGAATGCATCCGGCTCGCGCTTATCATGAGACGCGATGATATCCAAATCAGAGGCAATCTGGTCGCAGAAGATCTCAAGGGGAAGATCGTTGACATCGTGTCCAAAGGGGTTCTCAATCTCCTGGCCGATAAAGAGAAGACCAAAGATGATATAGCCGGCGGCGATAGTGGCGGGAATTGCGGCCCAGTCGAGGGGGTTAACCAGCTGGAACGGCAACAACATCACGTAGACGAAGGTGATCTGGCTGATAGCAATTGTGTAGGCAATCGGGAGAGGAGTGTTGGTGACACGCTCGCAGCCAACCATAACATCGTTCATCATGGTGAGGTGGTTGTAAGCGATAGTCTGCTGCATGGGAACGTCGAGCTGTCCGTTGGCAATCATCTTGTCGAGGGTGATGGCAAGGTGGCTGAGAATCTCGAGGGGAAGGTTGCCAAGAGGCTGGCTGGTCTTCTTAAGAGCCTTGCGAGGATTGCTCGTGGCGAAAGAGACGCCGAGGTATTCTCCGGTCGACTTGAAGATGTTCTTCCTCTTGATGGAGTTGGCATCAGGGTCGGATGTAGTGGCCTCCTTGGCAAATGTGTTAAGATGACCGATGAGGTGCTCGAGATCCGGGTAGGCGCTGTAAGGCTCGAATCGCAGAGCGTGCTTGAGGGAGACGGCAAAGGCAACGATGAGGTTCATGGCACCAATCTTCTTGAGGGTAGTCTCGCGAGGGTCCTGATCCTCGGGGTCTTTAGCATGAATCCAAAAGACACGACCAAGTGTCTGAGAGGCCATGGTAAGCATGCCCCAGAAACGGCGACCCTCTGCATATCGCTCGTACGCAGTCGAAGAGCGGAAAGACAAGCTCAGACCGACGAGGAAACCCAGAACAGTAAGCAGAACCGAGTCAATTCCCAACGGGTGAACCTTCTTGGAAATGACAGTGATGACGGTTGACCAACCACCAACAATCAGCAGAGGGACAATCAGCTTAGGCAGAATAGAGCCATGCATCTGCATGATAAGTGGCCATTTCGAATGCTTTTGAATGTCACGAGGACCGGTAAAGTAGTCGTCGAGATCGAGTGAAGTCTGCTTGCGGAAAAGGGCTGGGTTGACAGCGATATTGGGAGATGGAGGCGAGCGTGCGTGCTCGAGGGGAGGAATATCAAGGCTCTGGAGACGCTTGGGGTCGGCGTCCATGCTGTGAAGGCGTGAAGGATCGACACTAGGGGACTGAGGCTTCTCGTTGTTGAGGTTGCTGGTATCTATCGTCGGTCGGTTGACGACAGTAGCGCCAGAACCGGCTGAGTAGGAGTCACCCATGATGTGAAAGGGGTCGCTTCCTAGCGAGTGAGTGTGCTATGTGTTCGGTGATTGATTCGGATACTGGAGAGCGAAGGTGGTGATCCTGCCAGCAGGCAATGCAGTGAGACTTGGGCTGAAAGTCTGGGCGCCGAGATGAGGTGACAAGAAGGAAAAAAGCGAGGTCCAAATAAAGTGAAACGAGGAAAGAGAGATGATGGATGTGATGGTCGAGAGAGAGGGCAGGAGCTAAAAGAAATAAGGTTGATCGAACGAAGAAAAAGAAGGAGATCAGACGAAGGAAGGATGCAAGCACAAGGGAAGGGGCTCCCGGTGGTAATGAATGAGGGACAAAGGGGAGTGAGGAAAGGAAAGAACGGGGTCACTTCGTCGTCCGATGCGGGTTGAAGCTTGTCGGGAAAAAGAGAATGAGAAGGAGCAACGCAACCTGGAGAGACTTGCAAGACTGATGGAAACCAAGTGGAGATGCCCCATGTACCGTCGCCACTCAGGAACCGTCTATGGATCCCCCCTTTGGGCAGACCCCTGCCCGGCCCCCAACGATCCAGGGCGTGCTACGACTCTCATTGGCCCAGGAGAGCAACACCCGGCGCCCCCGTTTTGCGCTGGAGGCTCCTGAGAAGCCCTGAAGCGGTTTACGGTGCTGCGGCAGGGCCCGCCTGGGCATGGAAGCAGCGCTAACGGCCCTGTAGCGGAACGGTACATGCCCTGAGTACTTTGCCGTACTGTGCGCACTTCTGTACCGCCAACCGTCGGCCGCAACGGTTTTTGCTCTCGGTGCGCGTGCAACCTCTACTTCGGCTCCGGAGTACACCTTAGTACCGGGACACACCCGACTCACTCACCTCACTCTTTAGAGCCGCTGTCAGCGCTACGGTAAGTGCTTGCCGAGGTCGAGGCCAGCCACCACGACATTAGAAGCAGGACATGAAACGCTACTTTGGCCCTCCGGCCCCCCTTTGCCAATAGAGGCTATTGTTTTGTCGCGGTGGTCCCCAAAGAAGGAAAGAAAGAAAATAAACCTCAGAGAGCTGTCCCCCATCTTGGCGTATGGTCATGAGGCTTGGCTGAATGTCTGGGCGCCTCTCATCGTCAAAGAACTGAACCCTATGTGTTTTTGAACACTCTAACGCCATGATCCAAGCCGAGACGCACCTAAGATTGGGGCTTGGGCATTGCAGAGCAGAGAGCAGCACGCAGCACGCAAGACAACATCCAACGGCAACGGGCAAGACCGCAGATCCCGCAGCCAAGGATCGCGATGAGGAGACACATACAGTGTACAATGTCCCCAGGAATGCGATGCGGGTTTCAGGGGAAATAGGGTTGGGCTTCTTCTTTGCAAGAGAGATGGGAAGGACAAAGCTGGAGTCCTGGTTGGCTCCCCTGGCCTGATGGGCTCACCTTATTTTCACCTCATCGATGATCCTACCTTTCTTTTGCAAAGCGGACTGAACGCCTCCTCGTCGATTTGTTCCGTGGCGAAACAAGGGGGTTGCGCCGCTCGATCATGGCCAGAGAATCCACACAGAGCTTATGATGACTCTCGTCTTGTCCTCGATTGGCTGTCTCAGGAAAGGAGGCCCGTGACGTGTCGTTGCGTTGCGTGCACGGAGAGAGTGGAATGGGGAGAACCGGCCAGGAGATCCAAGATGAGTAACAAAAGCCCACAATCGAACATCCCATCCCTTGCCAAAACAAAGATGGGTCCTGGTCTGGCTTGTGTTGTGTACGATGGGGGGAAATGCGTTGCACAGCCCCCTTCCAGATCAAACAAGGAACCATGTCCAATGGTAGCCTCGAGATCCTGACCGTACTGTCCAACCTCATCCACCTGGCCGCCAGGGAAGAAGCGGTACAATTAGGCTCTCGACTAAAGTTTGCTTAGCTTTTCCTGCTAACCATGACTCTTCCCGGTATACCGGAACCACTCGATACGAAGAGCTACCTGAGGTTTACCATCGTGATGTTGTATTCTCATGTGAAAAAGGTCTTTGGGAAGCTTGGGGCTCAGCTGGCTTACCTTGCTTACTATGCCTCTATAATAGCGTCTCCGTTGGAGCGCATAATACATCTCGAAATGGATGAAAAATATGTTCCGATTCAGGCAGTCTTTTTCTTCTAGGCATTGTGGCAATGCCAACAACCTCTGGATGGTCTGGCCTCTGTCTACTCGTCCACGTACGTAGGTGCATCTTGCTCTCGCTGCTACACGTATGTATACAGTATTCATACAGTCCATCCTCTTGTCACTCGTAAAAAAAGATCCATGTCCCGGTTTGACTAATTTCAGTAAAAATCTCCAGCGTCTCCACCGCGGGCATACGCGCGTCGAAGCTAACAGGAACCAAGCTTTTTTTTCCTTTCGATCTCCTTCTCCGGAGTCCGCTTGTTGATCGGTCCTGGCGGACGCCTTCTTTTTTGTGTTATTTTTTTAGCGAATGCTCTATTTTCTGATGCTGGTAGACTGGTTTGTTTGTCATCAAATCATCCCTGGTCTCTAGCCCTGGACGCGTTCAATGCGGGTGAGATTTTGTTTTGCATGGACAAGAGTCCACAAACTTGCTGGGCTGCATCTTGCAAGACCAGTCTCATTTGCCATCGACAGACTGACGTACACACATAACACACACATACATACTATGCTCGCAAGATTGCTTCTGTTGTTGTAGCCTGATATTCTCTGCCCTTCATTCTTTTCAAAGGACTCTTGCAGGTCTCATCTTCTGCAGCCATCCGCCCTTCGGACCGACGCATGGCCAATACGCGGAGGGTCATGGTCCAAGACATCCAAGGCGCGGAGGATCAACATTGGGTGAGGCGAGGCGAAAGAAAACAGACAAGGGTCCCCCCTCGCCCAGAAATTTCGCCAAGGCCTGTGGCATATTAACTCGAGTTCATGCCGCGCTGCTAACAAGAGGCGGTGATGCAGTCAGCAAGAGCTGAACCAGCAGCCCTTGCTTTGGCTTGATCAATCTCGTCTATTCGCACAGTCTTGGGTTCAATTGAACCCAGCCTTTCTTTTTACTTTCAAGTCCTCTCTCTCTCTCTCTTCCCCCTCACCGTCAATTGTCCTGTCGGTCGTGAAGCATGTGATGTGACAGGTTCTCCTTTTCTGACTCGAGCCGAGTGTTACTCTCAGCTGTCCATCGTCCAAGCCATGTAAGAGCCAGAAAGGAAAACGCCAAGCTCGATCTGACCGTTTCATCGTGACACCTTTTTCTTCTTTCTGGACTTTTGCATTAGCTCCGTCGTAGCCTGTGGACAAATCAACCATCGTGCGGAGAACCACATGGTTGACCTCAGCACTAGCGGAAAACCGGCCGATCACCAAGACTTTTTTTCTGTCAATGTTCATGTTGCGACTTCGGCAACGAGCCGAAGAGTAATCACTAGCATTCGGTTCTGATCTCGAATTACGGAATTCAGCTTGGCGATTGTCTTTGCAACCGAGATGCAACAAGTGTGTAGCACTACGAGAGGGCATTGGCTGGTGTAGAGTTTGTCTCACGCTTAAGCGCACAGCTTGACTTTTTTTTTGGCGCGCGCAACCATCGTGAACTGCTAGCCTACGCGCTTAGACAACGACCTACAGTAAATCTGGATCGACAGCATCAAGTGACTGGCATGATCGCCACCCGTGGAAGCGCCTTATTCACCATCCTAGTCAAAGTCTGGAGATCATCTCGTCGAGAGTCGAGTTATCTTTGGTGCATGGCATTGGATCGGTCAACACTCCACGTTGAGCTTGGATCAAACATGTCCGTGACCAGTTGCTTGTTTGACCTCCATGGTCTTCAAGGGAAGCTTACCCTTGATTCTGATACTGTATTGTGGTATGATCAGGAAATATGACAAGCCCACATCCCGTTCCCTCAGACATGGATCGTGTCCCAATCCCAGAACTTCTTCTCATGACCCAACCTGCTTATCCCATGCAGTGAACTCGAGTATGTGAGCACCATAGACCGTCCCCCATGGCTCACAAGACACCTCGTGTTCATATAAAATCCCTGAGCTTCTTCGCCGGCGGTTGATGCTTGCACGACGAGATTCTCCCGTTGACCGGTCCTCGCCTGAGACATGCACCATCATCTGCCGGCAGATGCTCTGGTATCATCCACTTCAGTAACACCTGATCAGTACTTCCATGCGGCCCTTTGTCCCTGTTTTGATGCAGAAGCCGGGGGACAAAAACCACAGGTTGCCTGCCTAGCCCCACTGCCCATGGCTTTGCCGATGGTGGCGCCAGAGACAATGTCAATATTATGAGTCGACCGTGAATGCAGCAGTCAGAAGATAGAAGCCTGGCAGGCACGCCTCTTATTCTTTGAGGCAACCAACGCTGTTGCCGAAGGATTCATCGCGATCGGGGCTATGGTTGTCGAATATGTGGTTCAACATCGTTCCGTTCACTGATCCTTCGATGTCGGTATCGGACGCGCCGAGCCGGCCTCTGCCCAATAGTTGACCATTGAAAGACGAATCACTGTCGAGGGTCATGGCTAGATTTTTCTTGACTCGACTCATCAAGCGGTCTTCTCTGGGACATACCAAGGTCAAATTGCGTTCCATTTGAGTCACACCCTCCGTCGAGGCACTCAATGTTTCCGAGACACTTATGAGGAACCAAGGGGAAGTGTTCTCTGGGCGGTTCAGTATGATTAACTAGCATTAGTTCCTGTGCGTCTTGCCCCTAGTAAGTACAAGAGATGGCAACTACTACTATTGACCATATGTTAGCTTTCGACGAAGACAGATTCATCTGCTGGATCAGTGCTATCAGGGAACCCGTGAAGTCTTCTCACTATGGACCTTTACCACATCTATCTGGATCCTGGAATTGTCCATTCTGAAGCTCTTTCATGTGTCCTGATGCCGTGGCTTACGATGTGCTCTACTCATATAGCAAGCGTTGATGTCGCTAGCTCCTGGAGTTCACTTCCCACACACTCAACAAACTTGGCTTTCAGGAGTACCCCAGGCTTAACAAGACGGTCTTTCGGTATTGACACCCAATGAGAATGCTCGAGTCATCACTTCAGTTCCTGGATGGGGGATAGTTATTACGTCTCCTTCTCTCTCCAGATACTGATACCCTGAGGTGAATGGCAAAGCCCAGAGGAACCGTTACAACCCCGTGCATTCCACCATGAGCCAGGAAATATCATATTCATGACGGAATAAGGGGTTACCCAGCGAATTCGTTCACCCCATGTCATCTTTTCACCGAACCGCTTACCCTAGTCTTCGACGAGCCCCTACAGCATTTTGTCTATTGCAAAGCACAGTTTCCTCCATATGATGCTCTCAATACAACTTGATTTCGTTTTTTCTTATATGTCCCTTGTTTACCCTTGGAAACTTGCTATATTTACTGCTGCGGCTTCTATAGGGGTAGACTGATGCCGCGTTTTCCGATCCTGATTACGCGTACACAGTTTGCGACCAGCTCTAGTTTCATCTGGGGTTCAATTGCATCATATTCTTTCGTAAGCTCTATCAAAACGCTATACAAATAATAGTTCGGAAGGTATGGCCGCTGAATTTACCGTTGGTACTTCTCTCGCTGTATTGCCTCATCCTCAATTGTGAGACCCCAAGCATGCCTTAGTAGTACCCTAGAGGTAGCTATCTACATTTCCAACTACTTGTCTGACCAATGGGCCTACCAGTCTTGGGAAAGTCTCTACCTATCGATCGTTGAATACCTCTGTCCGCCGTATAATTGCTTCTTCAGGTCTTCGAGAACACCCGTATCAGGCCTGCAAGTTGCCAAGGAATCTCGTACACGACCACTCCACTTCCGTTTACTGGAGCCTTGCTCTTGATGAAACACTCAGCTAGCAATTCTGACAGGCCTGGTGGCAGACCACAATGGCGATTTAAAGACCTAAAGCTATCGTAGAAAATGTTATCAGCATCCATACTCTTCCTTTAAGCTAGGTTGAGAAGCGGGCGCTCCTAGCTGGGGTTCAAAATCATGATGTTGGTGACGACAGATGAGGTAACCTGTCTCGTATTCAAGATCCACGCCAAATACCTTGAAGATGATTGCACGTTCCGTATGGCACCAAAACAAAGTCGACATAAATATTCGTGCATTTCATCTGTATATCTGCACGGAAAATGCAGCTCTATTTACATCACTTAAAAACAAGGCGTCCACTAAAACCCGGCAATTCCAGAGCCAAAGGCCGCGTCGAATCAAGCCACTGAGGCGCCCAAGCCGAAACGTGACGGAACTGACGCACACGCAGTGCCAGGCACACACTGCAGGGATGTTTCGTTAGCGGGTTCTTGTCGCTCGATTTAGCTTGGGGCTGGCCTGTCAGGATTGGGGATCCATTCTCAAGGGAGAGAGAGAGAGAGGAAACCCCCCCTAACCAGAGCATCAACAACCCTTGCTTTTACAGATTTCCACGATCTCGCCAGTTCGCAGATGAGAAACGTTTGCGATTCTCCTCTGCCAGCTTCACGAAACCTCTTCCGATTTGTATATCGACGACGATACTGACATCGCCGTCCTCTCTCCATCATGGCCGGTCGCTGGACTCCCCGGCAGCGCTCGCATCGCAACAACGTCGTCGGCTTCTTCGTCATCTTGTTCCTCATCCTCTTCTACTTCCGCGACGACCTCCTCCCTCCTTCCTCAAACTCCCGCAGCCATGCCTATGACACTTCCACCACCCTGCGCCTCGGCGACAACGATGTCGAGATGGTGGTGGCTAGCATGAAGCACGAGAACGTCTCGTGGCTGGACCACTACCTCCCCGAGTGGAAGAAGAACATTTACGTCGTCGACGACAACAGAGCCAAGTTGACCGTGCCTATGAACAAGGGGCGCGAGGCCATGGTCTTCCTGACGTACGTACAAGCCCTCCTGCCGACCTAAACCTGACAGCATGCAGTCTGCTAATGCGTGCGCCGCAGTTACATCATTGACCGATACGACTCCCTGCCTGGGAACATCATCTTCCACCACGCCGAGCGCTTCCAGTGGCACAACGACAACCCCGACTACGACGCTCTCCCCCTCCTCCAAAAATTCCGTTTCGATAACCTCAAAAAGGTCGGCTACGCCAACCTTCGATGCGTCTGGGTCCTTGGCTGCCCCGCAGAGATCAAGCCTATCCAGGACGAAGCTCCTGCCAAGGAGGGAGAGCCGGTCCACGCTCGTCACGTATACAAGGCTGCTTTCCAGGAGCTTTTCCCCAGCCTCGAGGTTCCCGAGGAGGTCGGTGTCACTTGCTGCTCGCAATTCGCCGTGCGCCGTGAGGCTATTCGCAAGCGCCCGCGCGCTGAGTATGTGCGATTCCGCGAGTGGCTGATTGTGTCTCCCTTGGGCGACGACCTGAGCGGCCGTGTCCTGGAGTATTCATGGCACGGTAAGTTTCCCAGTCACCAGCAAACCATTCTCCAACTAACACTCAAATCACAGTCATCTTTGGCCAAAAGTCGGTCCACTGCCCCAACGCCGCCGAGTGCTACTGTCAAAACTATGGCATGTGCGACATGACTTGCGAAGCAGACAAGTGCGACGGCCAATACGTCCTCCCTCCCTTTTCCACCCTTCCCAAGGATTGGCCACGCCTCGGATGGAAGGGAGAGGACCGCCACTGGACCGGGCAGCCCTGATCCGAGGGAGCAGCCAGCTAATGCGATGCGATTCGATTTCACACGGCCTATAGACTGTCACGATAGGAGGAGCACGTTTTTTCTTTCTTTTTACATGCAGTTATTTACTCTCTCAGTCCAGTATTGCATTTATCCATCCAATTCGGGAAATCAGGATGAAAAAAACACGGGGGGACACGACGACAGTACGAGGATGTTCAAAAGAGGGATCGCCCTTTTACCTTTTTTACCTTTGGGTTCTTGTTGGTTTATTTGGTCACGGGGCGGGCGTCTGGGATTGATTGGGACGGGGCAAATCTGCAATGTCTGTATCAAGTAGAGGTTTCTGTAGCATTATCACTACCATGGGGGCAAGCAACAGTGGGAGATAGAGAGTTCTGCACGGGATGCGCTTGTGCTGGGCTGTTAATAGAGACTTGTGTGTGTCTTGATCTCGTGTTCAGGAATGCCCCTGACGTCTCCCCCTGAGGTGGTGTTTGAGGCCAAGTATGCTGAAGCTCGTGGTTGACGCCTTACATAAGCTGCCACATCTACGTATCGGTCTGGAATCTTGAACTTCGATGTTGACTATCAATCTCCTTCATCCCTCTGATCCTAGAGTCTTATGCTGGTCTTTGCCTTGGTAAATGAGTGTTGTAGATCTCTACTTTCAATGTCCACGTCATGATGCTCCTACAAATGCCCAGTGTCCCCAATTGATGACCCACGTACAGACCCGTTGAAGGCATGCAGGACTTATCGAGTCTCGCTTTGACGATTTCGTAGAGGAGACGGACCCTCGGGGCTTAGTTTGACGCAAGCCACCAGACATTGATACAAAGTAACACGAGTTCATTGCACCTATCATTTGTTTCAAACATTCACAACCCTTTCCAATCTCTCTGCGGGGACCGCTGTCTGTTGGAGCTAGAACTCCCTAGCGTGGAGTGCCAATGCAGATGTGGCGGGCTGCCTCACTCACGCGGGCCGAGAAGGGTTTTCCCGCAGGTAAGTCGAGGTTCATTTGGCCATTCATCACAGAACCTAACGCATGGTGTGAACGGCTATTGTTGAAAGGGTGGAGGCTCAGCTCAGCTCGGGAACTGTTCGCTCGGGCCTCTCTCCTAATCTGAACCTTCTGGACCACGTATTTCACCTTCCTATCTATCTTGGCAGGTCTAAATGGTTGTCAGCTGAACTGGAGCGACTCAATAGTTCAGAATAGTGGCCCGGATGGAGGGGTGGGATGGCTCCATGGACTCATAAGGGAGTCAACATGTCGCTGGCCCTTTGCGCTGGTATCAACGCTTATAAAGATGGGAGAAGAACGGGCTATCCTTGGTGTATAACATCAACGCTTCTTCAGTCCATTCTCCAAATACACGGAACACTTCCTCTTCGCCCTCAATTTTCAACATGCCTGTCCAAAAGTCCGACATCCTCACCATCCCCGGGGAGGAGAAGTGGATAATCACCCCCGTCACCTGGAAGCAGAGCTTAAAGGAGTATCGCAAAGACTACCTTTGCATTCAGTTTACCAACACTCGTGGTATTTATGATCCTGATCACCAGAGTCAATCTCCATAGTTCTAACGCTCAACAGCCGGCGAGGTTGAGGAGACCAACATTTTGTTCGTCTCAGAGGAGTTGCTCGACACCTTCAAATCGTCAAAGATTGAGATGACCGATACAGGGTTCAAGCTCACGGTAGACAATGATTATGTGTATGGTCAGCAGAAGGGGAACAAGAACCGTTTCCTTGTGTACCACGATAAGTCGCGCAGCATTTTCCAGGTACGTCTTCGTGCCATCTACCAAGATAGAATTTTAAGAGCTGATATTGTCCTAGCACCGCTTTATTGAGGGTGCCATGGTTGTCTTTTCCAGGCAGGCTACTGACTTCAGCAGGAAGCTGGGATATGGTGATGTGAGGGTTGTATCGGATATGATGGCCGGTCTCATAGGAGACAAGCTTCATGATTTTGATAGGGACTAACTCTATATTCAAGTAACGTGGCAAGTAGATATGAGTGCTTTTAATATTGTTATCATGATGAAATGCGATTCTATAAAGCAAATCGTTCTGTGTTGGTGCTTTGAGGCTTAGGTGAAGCTTTTCAACACCATCGCCAACCCCTTCCAATCGCCTTGAAGTTAATGAACACTATCTTACACCTAGGTCCCATCAATACTCTGATTTTGTATTCAAAGAATGGGTTCCAAGCAATCCCTAAGAAGAGAGCTCCCTTGTTTGCACTTTTCGTCTAAGGTGTCACCGTAAAATGTGCCCCACTTCGCTCCACTCTCAATCGTAAATCCACCACCACCAACAAGCCAAGCTCTCACTGCATCAACATCAATTAGATCTTCTTTGAGCAACACTCGGTGCCTTGACCATTTATCTTAAATCGTTCCTCGCCTTCAGAGCCTAGGGGTCTCCTTATCACCATGGACCGATCGCAAGCTACGAGTGCCAATCTTATGGGTGAGCCTCTCAATCCAGCAGCGTCATGACAATCGTTAACAAGTCTCAAGACACGCACAACAGGCTCATCGCCGATATCCTTACTCACTATCGCACGCTCATGATGCTTGCAACCATTCAAGCCGAGGGCGAGCGCAGCAACAGCAACCCAGAAACAATTTCCGTAGCGGGCATTTCGATGGAGATGGCCTTTGACGGTTTGGTAAGTCGGCCTTTTGCATCAGCGCCTGTTCTTTGACCAAATATCTGACATCTGCCAGTACTCCTCCATCAAAGAACTTCTCGCTCTATCCCGCAGGATCAAGGAGCTCTGGGTCTTTGGACCCCTCAACCAGAGCGACACCCAATCCCAGGAAAAGGAAGAACAGATTGATCGCGATGTCACAGAGGTGGCAAGTCTTCTCGACACGATTGACGCAAATGCCATGAAGAAGCTCGCCGAGCGTTGCGGTGGGACATGGGAGCTTCAAGAAACAACGACGGAAGCGGCGCCGACAGCTGGAAGCTAGGAAAAGACGGCGACGGCAAACGATACGACGGGAAGTTTGATGACGGGCGACTCTGAAGACAGGAGGATGTCGGCAGCGAGCGGAGCATCGATGGCAAGTTCGATGACACTCGGGGCAGAGAGCCCGCATAAAGCAGACAGGAAGCGATCATATCCGGAAGACGACTTCGAGGATAGCGCTGGCATAGGGATTGGCGACATTTGGCAATAAAGCCTTGGACACTGTGCATGCACAGTGATCGAGTTCGTCTGACGATAAGAATGGAAGACGTGGGATGAGGCAGTTCATCAGGGCGTTATTCAGGCGTTAAGGGACTGGGTTTCGAAAAGAGGACACAGTGAGATACCCAAGTCCTGATATTCTCACTTTTCATCCGTACTTAGGTACCTACCTAGAGATTGGTCAACTGGGCTACATTTCCAAACATGGATGCCACGTGCTTGCTGTCCAAGAACCTGGGCGTTGATGGTGGCCGCCACGAGTTCTGGCTATGTTGGGAGGAAGGTGCGGCCATGA
Source organism: Fusarium ambrosium (assembly GCA_003947045.1). Classification (NCBI taxonomy): domain Eukaryota; kingdom Fungi; phylum Ascomycota; class Sordariomycetes; order Hypocreales; family Nectriaceae; genus Fusarium; species Fusarium ambrosium. The sequence goes on from NIZV01000029.1 coordinate 79,850, forward strand.
TGGCCTCGATAACGGTGCCTTCCCCATGTTTAAGTGGGTGTTGCTCCTTCCAGGCTCCTTCCTCCAACTAGATCCCCATCCACCTCTGAGGCTCCTTCTCCTTGAGCTGATCTGCTGGGTTTTCTCCCCCAACCCTCCTCTCTTGTCCTCAACCAGTATTTCCTCACCTCCAAGGGTTCATCCTTACACTCTCTCGTCGTTACCTGCCAGCCTTCCCATGTCCATCGGTAATCCAGGATGCTCAGCTACCTTTTGATCGCCGCATTTGGGGCCATGGCCGTCCTTGGCCAGGCCTCCTACGGGTCCGAACCCGAGCCTTTCAAGTACTGGGGCTGCGCTACAGTCGATCCAGCGGGCTTCAGTGAACCCGTCCAGCTTCCTTCTGGCGTCTTGAGCCATGAATCCTGTCAGGCAGCTTGTGCAGGCCACACTTTTGCTGCAGTGTCTCCCGAGTGAGCCTTTCCCTCCAAATCTATTCCCCGTGCCAGCCTCTAACACACTTCAGTGCTTGTCGTTGCGGAAACAACCCCGATGCGATCCAGGCTGTTGACGAAGGCTCCTGCAACTACCCCTGCTTCGAGAATCCCAACTCTCCCATGTGCGGCGGGATCTGCCCGGAGGGAAAGCCAAGGATCTCTACCTTGTTCGTCATTGATGCTCTATTGCTACAGGCCGATGATCTTCCCGAGCCAGTCATCCCAGAAAATCCAGCAGGCCCGAACAACAATGCCCCTTTTGCTCCATTGCCAGAGCAATTCGCCGCATCGAGCGCCCTTGCGGAAGAAGTCTCTGAGATGGAGACATCACCTCCCGAGACTGGGGTCTCACAGGCACTTCCTCCGCCAACTGATACTCCGCTACCCCCTCCGGAGACGTCGTTCCCTGTACCCCCATCGGCTTCAACACTTGGTGAACCGCTGCCCAGCACTTCGGTTTTGAGTGAGACAGGGCGAAATATTCCAGTGCCGCCTACCACTCTCCTCTCGACCAGCACTCTGCCTCAGGAAAACCCCCCTGCAGCACCTACCTCGGATACATCCAGCTCGACTTTGGTCACCGGTATTCCGCCTGACTCTTCCATAGAGTCCGCCACTAGCGAGATGCTTCTGACCGAAACTCTTCCTGAGCCTATTCCCTCGATTATACCAAACAGGGATGATGCACCTGTGCCTTCCCAGGTCCCTGTATCCGAGTCGAGCCAGTTCGAGGTCCCGGTCCTTACAGCACTGGGTGAGCTGCTCCTGATTGCTGTTATGATTGCATAATTATGTCAGGCCTAATGAAGAGGGTATTGAGGAGAAGCCATGGCAGCAATTCGATTAAAAGGGGTCATGTGTTGTTTGGAACTCTGGTGGTGGTGTATGTGGGAAGATTTTGGACGGTCTGAGCCGTGACCTGACAATGTCATGTTGGGAGCACTGATCGAGAATGTCCTAGACAGGTTTTCAAACTTAGTGAGAGGTTTAATCATATTTCACTTGTGTGGAAGGCCATATGACCGTAAAGCATCAGAAGGCGACGAATAAATCTTGTGAACTGCTGGACCGCTCCCGTCGGCGTAGGGTAAGTGAGTGCGGCCTCGACGGCCCCACCAGAGCTCCGAGCGCCCAGAGGAAAGTGGCGGGGTAGGAGCTGACGACCAAGCAACGTCAACGTCGACACCAACATCAACATTAGCATTTGTCTGGACTTATACACGCATCTTAACAAAGGCTTCCCCATAAACAGGGGATACATACAAGATGCAGTCTGGTATTGCAGGTATGGTTGGACCTCCCCTGTTATCTGTCCATCGACTCACATTTGGGCAGCTTCCCAAGAGCTCCAAAACGAGTTCAACTCGTTGTTGGCATCAGACGATACCTTTGGCCTCCTTGCCTCGATCGAGAACGAATCCCTCGTCCCTGTTGCTACTCTTCCCTCGACATCCTCATCCTTCGGCGAGAACCTAGCCAGCCTGCAGCCGCACATCAAGACTGATGTCGCCCTCTACATCATCCTGCGTCGCTACGACACAGTACCCAAATTCCTCGCCATCACCTACGTCCCCGATGCTGCACGCGTGCGCCAGAAGATGCTTTTTGCATCTACACGCTTGACTCTTGTCCGCGAGCTCGGATCGGAACACTTCCGTGAAACCATCTTTGTGACAGTTCCCGAAGAATTGAGCGAGAAGGGTTTCGAGAAACATGATGCGCATACAAAGCTGGATGCCCCTCTTACCGAAGAGGAGCAGGCGCTAGGCGAAGTCAAGCGTGCTGAGCAAGAGGCTGGATCTGGAACAGGAGTCAAGGCGATTCATCTCAGCAAGAGCTTTTCCATGCCCATCGGTGAAGATGCGGTTGCCGCTATGAAGGAGGTCGGACAGGACGACGGACGATCGGTGGTCATGCTGGTGAGTTATTTTGGGCAATTGATTTATCCTACACCGGATATTAACACCCTTGGCAGAAAATCAACCCAGACACCGAGGTGGTGGAGCTGGTTCCCGAGTCGCCGACGCCAAGCTCAATCGCGGAATTGACCCAGGCCATCTCGCAGACCGAGCCGCGGTTCACCTTTTACCGATATACCCACACACACGACGGCGCCGAGCAGAGCCCCGTGCTCTTCATCTACACCTGTCCCGTGACGCCCGGAAACAAGGCCATCAAGTTCAGGATGATGTACCCCCTTATGAAGCGGGCGGTGTTGGAGGTTGCTGAGCGAGAAGCTGGACTTAAGCTGGAGAAGAAGTTTGAGGTGGAGGAGCCTAACGAGATTACGGAGCAGACTGTGTTGGATGATCTGCACCCCAAGGTTGCTGCTAGACAGGGCTTCAGCCGACCGAAGCGACCTGGCCGAAAGTAATCGACGTTATGACTCAACAGATGAGAAAGATTTCAGATGAACAGACATAAGATACACATTTATAAGCATCATGTTTACTCGAGCGGATCAAGACGTCAAACTAGATACAATACAACTTTCTCACATTTTCCCAAGGTACGTAAAGCAAAGTCAATGTTTGATGCAAGAAACGTCAATTGTCCAAGCTACAAATGCTGGTATTTATCCAAAGATGCATGCATGTAATGAGAACCCAAGCCGCCCCTCAACCCCCCCCAAATGCATGGTATCCTTTCCTTCTCCTTTGTATCGTTGAACCTTCTCATCCTCTTTGGTTGGTTGCCTCTCTCTCTCTCTCATGTCATGTACTCTCGTTCCCCCTTCTCATGTGCCGCCCGCCCCGAGTTTTGTTTCAGATGGACTCTTCCGCATCTTTCACAGCATTTTGCACTGGGGAGGAATATTAGAAACTGGGACGGTAATAAACAACGGGATTTTTTGGTCGGTGTGTGATGTGATGTGATGTGTGGAAGTCGACGTCTTCTTTGTTGTAATACAACAAAGAGATCAGGCTCGACCGGGTATGTAGTGACTCCTTTTTTTTTTTCTTTTTTTTCCCTCCCAATTTTATTCCTCGTACTTGCCTCCAACAAGGGAGATGTTGCTCTTTTCTAGCTTATCCCTGAGGTATTCGTAGACGGTAAAGGTGACGGCTTGGCCGGGAGCGACACGCATGATACGGGGGGTGATGCCCTTGTAGAAGGCGTGGAAACCTTCTTGCCTGTGGGGGTTTGTCAGCGCTGTCTCTTTAAGAGCATACTGTGGAAACTCACTTAAACATATCGGCGGCGATTCTAGAGATTCTGGTCCAGGCGCTGGTACCGGGCTCGGCGGGAGTCTTTTGTAGGCGAGTCTTGATAGTATCGATAGGGGCGTTGCTTAGGGGACCCATGGCACCAGAAACGAGACCGATGAAAGTAGTTTGCCAGCTGGGAAGGTTGGTTCCCTCATACTCGGGCTGCCAGACCTTGAGCCATTCCTTAAAGTAGCTGTATGCGGTAAAGTTGACGGCCTGGTTGGAACCCTGTCGGAGGGCAGTCAAGCTGACTCCACGGTACAGGGCACCGAAACCTTCCTCCTTGACGACGGTGTACAGAGCGTGAGCGGCGTTGCGGTACTTGGGAATATCGAGGGGATCGGCCATGGAGTGGTGCTGAGCTTGGAGACGGATCTTGATCACCTCCATGGGCGTCACGACGGCGACAGCCTCTGTGACACCGGCAGCCAGACCAGCAAAGAAAGTAGCCTTTCCGGAAACGACACCCGTGGTAGGATCGGCGAGGATCTGCTTGTACCACTCGAACGAAGTGAACCGGATAGCCATCTTGGGCACGATACCAGTAAGAACAGCACCGAGACCCTTGTAAAGACCGAGAGGCGTCTCCTTGCGGATGATGTCGGCTCCGGTCTTGATGAAGCCGCGCTTAGGAGCTCCAGGCTGTCGCGCGCGCCGCGAAAGCTGCATGCGAACCTTGATTGTGTCTTTTTAAGAATCATTATTAGAATTGTTGTTGTTTGGGGGTTGCGCGCGAGTGAGGCGCAAAAGGGTTTGGTTTGCTTACCGAGGGGATGGCATGCGAGGGCCTCCATCATACCAGCACCACCACCAGCTGTAAATTAGGCGTTAGTTTATGCTTTTCGACCATACTTCGTGAGAAAGCATTTCTCATGCCAATTGGGAACATACCGATGAGGTTGACGGCCGCTGAGGGCGGTTGCCTCTTTCCTTCACCCTTGGAAGCCATTGCGACGGAACCAGAGCTTATGCGCCCAGTCTTTTCTTTTCTTTCCTTTTCTTTATTTCACAGTCTACCGAGCGGCGCCGGATCGTAATTCTCAATTTCACACGAGGGATTCTTAAGACCGAGGTTCGGAGGAAGAGGTGCTTCGGAGATTCGACGGGATGTAAGAGAGAGAGGCTACGAGAGAAAGAGGAGAGAGAAAGAGGGAGTCACACAAACGCAAATGAGGAAGAAGAGGGCTAAGAAGGATAAGAGAAGAAAAAAGCCGAAGAACGGAGGGAAGGAAACGAATTTAAGAAAAAGGAAAATGGGGTCGTCGCGCAAGGTTCAAAAAAAGAGGTAGACTCATATGAAAAAACAATGGATCCAGTTGCCGAATGGGCACGGGGGAATCATGGTGTAGCTCTACCGACACACCTTGAGTCGAAACCCCACAGTCCATCGGGAGGAGCACCTCGGAGAAAGCCATGAATGGGTTCGGAGCTTGGCCGTGGTCTAGCTTAGCTGGAGGCGTGTGAGTTGGGGAGGGGGAGGGAGGGGATGGATGGATGCAGGGACGGAAGTACGTAGGAGGAGCAGCATACGGGATAAAAAGAAAGGAAGATGAAGATTGTAGTTTACATGGATATCTTATTCGGAGAGGTGTCCGGGCTATGATAACGCATCTACAGCTTCATAACGTCTTGGTATCAAAAACATCAACATCTAAAGTTCATATTTCTCTCCCCTCACGCCCTCCCCTCATCCCCTCACTCACATGTCCTGCTCCCCCAAGCGCAGGTCCCAAAAACACCCGCGAATCTGACGTCTCTCTCTCTTTGCTGAATGACTTGACTTGGACCCCCCCAATCCCAAAGCCGAACAAGGGACGCCCCACAGTCTCCGGGCAGGCGGAGGACCGGGGTACGGAGGGCGTGTACGGCGACGCATCCATGCGGCCGAAGCAAGAGATTCTTGTTTTCTTTTTGTGAGCCACATGTCAAACGTATTATCCGTTTGAATTCCTTTTGAGTAAAAGATGAGCTTGTGATGATGCCCTCAGCTGACCGAAACCTAGTAAATAAATCAAGGTCCACGGTGTAGAAAAGCTCGGTGAAAGTGACGTCGGTTTCAATACCTTTTACCGACGGGTAGCCGAGCTTGTGATTTTGCGGGGTCCCGCCGCTTTTTTGCTCGTCTTCGACCTCTCGTTTTGCTTTCCTTTTCCGCTGACCTCGCCTTACGGAATTAGCTAATCAACTTAAATCTGGGGTTTTCACCGGCAGCAGAAGTAACATTTCACAACAATGGTTCTCAAATATTAACTAGATATTAAATAAGATGGGATAGTGGTGATTATGCGCCTTCTGATAATATATCAACTGCAAGAATGAGAACATCGGAACAGTTTCGCATCCAATGACTCCTTTCCCCCCAACAACTACACACACACCACTACCCCCATTTAATAGTACACCCCCTGTTTTTCAAAACGGCCATCATCCGTTCCACGAAAAAAAAGCGAAAAGGAAGTGCATGGCCGAGGTTTGCCGAGGTCTGCTATTTGTTCCATATCATTTTCTTCTGGATCTCTCTTACACAAGAAGAAGAAGGGGGGAAATAGGTTCCGTCGGAAGTCCTTCACCGGGGGATGGAATTGAAACCCGGGTTTTCCTTTCGGTAATTGTAGGTGGTAATTAATACATTGTGTGTTAAAAAAGCACAGAGCAGAAATGTCAAGAGTGGTGGCCTCATGTCAAGGATCATGATTGAGATGCCGTGCAAGTCGGCACTCAGTCTCAAGCCATGATGCGGAAGAAGCACCCTCTCTACCGAAAAGAATCCCAATCAGTCGGTTCCGATGAGATCAGATAAGATTCACTTTTCCGCTTTCCCCTTCCATCCATCCATCCATTCCTTTCCATGTTTCCAGACCCAGACTCCTTCGGAGTTGGGTCGTTGTTAGCAGCGACTCGGAGATTCGGAGACTCGGACGACGACCGTATTGACTCTTACTGCTTCCCCCGAGGAGTCCACGCGACAAAGGGGAAGACCTGCCTCTTTTCCCTTGTCTCAGCTGCCGCCCGAGCTAAGGCAAGGTACGTACGTTACCCGACACACAACAACAACAACAACTTCGGCCTTCCGGTCAAGCTCCACCCGCGGAGCCGCAGCCGTATGCCGCGACCCGGGCGGCGATACGTCCGCCGTAGATCTCATTGGAACGCTTCGGCGCCTAAAGAGGAAAATACTTGTTTTATTTGTGACAGCTGAGATTGGATCTTTTACGTAGAGAAAAGCTGGTGGGTGAGGACGGTTCAAGACGGCGAAGGGACGGGTCTGTAACTAGACGGTTCTAGATGGCCTCGAGGACATGACGCCATTTCGCTTGACTCGTTTGGGGTTGGAAATCTAGCGGCTGTGTCAGGCGACTTCAAGGATATAACCCGAACCCCCAACTCGAGATTGCTTTGCCTCTCTCTCCCTCAAGGACCCTGATGCTTGTATTAGCCCTAGATCACTAGACAAGGTAATCAGTTGGTCTATATACAGGATGTAGATTCATTCATTGCTCGGGGGCATCCAACCCACAGAAACAGATGAACGGCTTTGGCCTTCAATCTACGCAGCTCCAGGCCGTATCTTTCAAAAGGGAAATGCCCATGGATGTGGCAGCATGGTCATGACAGACAATCAGCCTTATGAGAGCCCAGGAGGAAACCCCAGCCCCCATGTCACCGTCACATCCAATTAATTGCAAGGATATCTTTTAAATCTTTCATCTTTTCACATCAACTTCTTCACTAGTCATACTGCATCATCTCCAACTCCAACTAACGTACAAAGCCATGTCCCTCCCGTTCGATGCATCCGTGAGGCAGTCCCCGTTGTAGGTACCCACAAACAAAACAATTATCCGTGCCAATAACTCCCCGGTCCTCAACCCTTTCGTCATCCCTTGTTTTTTGCCCCGTGCCTCGGTACTAATCAACCCGAGGTGCAATTCCATGCCCGAGCCATTCCGTGTCTCCAGAGAAATGCATGCGTCAAATCAAACACCAATCCTTTCATGATGCGACCAAGTCCTCAAATGACTATCCGCTACCTTCAAAAGACTCCCGCTACCGACAGAAAGAAAGAAAAATGAACAAAGTGCGGCAAGATGAAACAGTTGGGGGTAATGCCCATGTTGTCAATCTTGTCCGCAGCTTGCAGATATCATGAAATTGTTGACAACAGCGACGAAGACAGCAGCCATTGACAGAAAACTACGAAGGCGTACCACGTTCTTCAACACGCTCGCCTTCGAAGCTGTACAGGCGAACCTCGCCGTCTTCACTACCGCTCGCCATTCGACTGTCACTCAGACCAACGCATGTCACAGGGCCAGCGTGTCCAGTAAAGCTGCGCTCACACTTGCCAGAACGAGGCTCCCAGATCTTGGTCATCGAGTCATTGGCACCCGTCACTACTCGCAGGGTGTCACCGACGAGACCCCAGATACCCTCGACATGACCAAACATGCTGCGGATGCACTTGCCAGTGGCCGTGTCCCAGAGTCTAACTGTGTTGTCCAGGCCACCAGTAAGCATGTATCGTGGAGGCAATGGTCGAGACTCGTCTGCGAAGCCCGGTCCGTAGGCCGCCCGATCATTCGCGGGCTGCTCCGGGGCCGCAACCGGGGTGTTGCTCCGGCCACTCGACACCGACGCCGCATCCGAGTTGTCCAAGTGGGGCATCTCATCCGGCTCAAAGTCCGCCGGCATCAGGAGAACCTGCTGCACCTGACCCACGTGGCCGAGGAACGTCTTGATGCATTGCTTCGAGTCCAGATCCCAGAGCCTGACAGAGAGATCATCCGATGCCGAGAACACAACTCGCGAGGGCGAGTCGATGCGCACGTGGTTGACCCAGTCGGTATGGCCCCGCAGACAAAATGTCTGCTTGGTATCAAAGCTAAACACCTTGACTGTCTTGTCAATCGAGCCCGAAGCCAGGGTACAACCGTCATAGTGGACCGATAGAACACCCTCGGTGTGACATTGGAGCGTGCTGAGACACTCCCCAGTCTGCCAGTTCCAGATCTTGATCGTCTTGTCAAAGCTCCCGCTGATCAACTTGGAGTCATCGAATTGGAGCGTTCGCACTGCCGATGTGTGGCCTCTCAGCGTGCGCATCACCTCTCCCGTCTCAATGTTCCAGATCTTGATGGTCGTGTCGTAGGAGCCCGTGGCCAGGATGTTGTCGTCAAACTGAAGACACGTGACGCCATTCTCGTGACCCTTGAAGGTCTTGATGGAGCAACGACCCGTCTTCCAGTTATACCCCACCTTGAAACGATCCCGGTAGACATCCTTCCACGGTCGGAACTTGCGCTCTTGTTCGAGTTGTTGTCGCGACTTGCTCGTGCCGTTTACTCGTGGTCGCTTTGCGCTTCTGTCATCCTCATCGTGATCGTGATCGTCGGCTTGGCGCTTTCGCGATTCGCTGCTTTGTGTCTCGGCGTTCTCGTCATCAAGCTCAACCACGTCGGCGGCCCTCGGATGTCGGTGTACTTGTTGGTGGCGGCTCCACGCCATGAGCTTTTTCCTCTCCAGCAACGGTAAACCCCAGCCGCATTTTGTGCATTTACGGTCGATGTGCTGTTCGCACATGCGGTGCCACACAACATCATCGTCAGCCAGGTTGCGCCATCGTCGGCTGACCTGCGCCGCTTTGCAAAGGGATACGGTGTCGAGGTAGCTCAGAATCTTGTAGGAAAGTTCGGTGGGGAGGGCGGCAAGGAAGTCGATCTTTAGCTGTTCTTGGACCTCGCGCGACACGGTGGAGAGCTGAGGGAAGCAGCATTGAGTGATGATGCCCTGGAGCATCAGCTCGCGATGTTTTGAAGGGGCAGCGGAGAATAGCGACCACACGTGCGTGATGGCTTCTTGATCGGCTGATGAGAGACTGTTGAGTTCCTATGGAAGTTGTCAGCAAAGTCATCCAGGGGTGCCAACGAGCTCTAGCCGAAGTCGGAAGGGGCGCAACACTTACACTTTGGATGAACCCCATCTTGGTCTCGTCGGCGGCACGTCGACATTTGGAATCGGGGCGGTGACGATAGCAGTACTTGCTATTGGGATCCTTCTTGCGAACAGTGGGATTGCGGCTGGGTGTCTGAGGGAGGGCCTGCTTGGCCTTGCCGAAGGGTGCATAGAGGCCTGGGATGTGTTCCTTCAAGAAAGGACTGACGGTCTTACCGACCAGCTCAGAAGGCATCTTGACTAAGCGTGGGTTGATTTCTTCGGCAGATCGGTTTCGGTCGCAGTTGTCCTTCGAGGGCTGTTGAGAATGGTTATCGAGTTGCTCAGATGGGTCGTCGGTGAGCCTCAGAGGGTCGTTGCTGGCAACCAGAGGAGGAAGAAGAGGTGAGGCGGTGGAACTTGAAGTCGAGGACGGCACAGGAGCATGGCGATGTACAGATGTTATTGTTGAGGCGAAAACAGAAGCGGAAACAGAAGGCGAAGGAGTCGAGGAAGTAGAGGTAAGAGGTACAGCTGAGGTGACCAGGGCGGTATTGGATGAGTCGGAGGAGGGCCGATGGCCGTTGACGAGCGAGGGGCTGTTCATGGCGCAGGGAAAGCCAAATCAAGGACCTTGGGGAAAAGGGAGTTGCGCGATGAGAGGGCTAGATATCGTAACTCCCTGCTGCCGTCTGGGGAAGAGTGACTGGGCTTCTGGGGTGGGATCTGAGGCAAAGTCGCTGGGCGATGGCGTGCTGAGCCTTGGAGCGCTACCTGCGGTCCACCCTAGATTTGTGCGCCAGCCAGCCCAGACCTTTTGAAACCCCAGTCAGCGGCTGTGCGACAGCGACCGGTCGCTTTTGTTGATTGCGCTAATTGGCAGCCGCGGGAGATGAAACCAATTCTGGTGGTATTCGATGAGAGCTTCTGTCGTGTCGTGGATGCGTTGCCCGGCGAGGAAAAACGAGAGGTCGTGATTTTGCAAGGTGTAAGTGGGTGGGAATGGAGGGTGACGTTCGGTGGAGGCAATCAACCTTGAGAAGGTGTCCTGTCCTGTCCCTTCGGGTCGTCGGAGGTCCTGGGTCCTTGACCACCCACTTCAAATTGGCAGGTACCCTCTCGCCGTTCCTGCCCTACACTTTCCTTACTGAGCCGACGGGAGGGCGGGGAAAAGAGGAGCTTCAGATGCAGCTTCCTGCTGGGCTTTTTTTCTGCCACTTCGATAGGTCGTATTGTTATCTAACATCGGGCTTCTTGGTTGAGCTCGCCGACCTCATCCTATCTCAACCTCGATCCTTCACAAACAACAACCGTGTCTCTCCAAAATGATGGGGATTTTTTTGGTCAATGCCTTCCGGGACTCCCTGGACGCCCCAGTGACCTTGTCCGCACTGATTTGAGCCCTGGGCGTCTGGCCCTTGCTCTCTCTGGTCAATCATCTCACAAGGAGCGCTTTCGAATTTGGGCCCCAAATGGCGTTATCAGAGACCGATCGGCCGGATAGGTTGACGGTATAAGTGGGTACCCGACACGGCAGTCGGTCGGTGTGGAAGACGTGCTGGCGGCTCTTGCTTTGTGATACAAGTCTGGTATTTTGCCACTCGAGCTTCCACCATCAAGGTTCGCTTGGGCATCATGGCAACTATTCGCGAAAAACTATCAAAGCCATGACAGGTTACCCCTTTGGGTTTCCTCGATGGCATCTTGAGGGGAACCATGCTCACCTACCTTAGGTTTCGCACGGGCTTGTACCAACTCATGCAGGTAACTGGGGAATCGACGGGGCTCTGGGCCCTCAAAGGACCCCCAACGGACGCAGCAAAACGCACTGTAACTCGCAGTTCGTACAGATGGTCAATCAAAATGTTGTCTGAATCGCCCTGTTTAGATTGGACGGCATTGCCCGCGGTATCCTCGCTTCTACTGCAATTATGGCCCAATCATGAATCCATTCCGACTTTTCGGATCCTCTTTTCTGCTTGCTGATTCTCTATTTTTTCTTCTTTTTCTTATGAGCCCCTCTTTTTCATGTCTTCAGCTGATGCTATCAATTTTCATAGATTGCTTACATACGCATATCCTCATCTCAACTCATCAAGTGGACGCCACAGAGCCACACTCAACAGAGAACCTGCATCCTCGTACTCCATCGACGCACACAAGAGCCCACGTTTTTCATGTCGTCTTCATTTCGATCCACCTTCAGCATTCGCTCCCTCGCTTTCGAATTCCGAGACTTTCTTGACAAATTCCACAGCCCGACGAGACGGCATTTGTCTCCGTTCTAGATCTCGCCGCTCGCGATGACGTGATTTCCCCAGGGCAATTGGGTCTTTGCAATCCCGTGCTGTACCTTTTGTCATCCATTATCTCGCCACGTCCGACTTCCGAGCCCCGAAGATCGCCTCATCGCGTTTTGCGACTCATCACCTCCATCGAAGCGTTGCTGCTGAACAATCAAACATACAAGGGGTGATCCCTCGTGATTCATGGCCAGGGCGCTTGAGCTTGGCGGTGATGAACCAGCCAACCGGTTGCGGATTACGTAGGACGGGCTGGGTTGCTCACTCGGCTGCTTGAGCACATCATCGCATGTGCTACCGTGGCGCAGAACCATATCTGTGAGCACATCACCCCCGGCAATGTCATGATCCTGCTCTGGGCGACCTTGAAGTCTGTTTATTGTGCCAATCTCCCCTTATTTGGCCGAGCCCGAGCTCGCGATCTCGACCTCTGTTGCTATCTCTCGGTTTCTGTCGCAACACCAATCTACGACTCCTGACTCCCCTGGTTTCCGTCGATTCCGGAACTCAGCGATGCGAACATGCGCCCTCATTCGTCGATAACAACTTGCTTTTGAGTAAAGGCCCCTGGACGCCCTTGCTCATCAATGCCATGGCCTAATTCAACAGGCCAAGTGTTGTTCCTCCTCCACTTGGCTCGCAACATGCACCGCACAGATCGCAGGCCTGGCCCAAGGGAACTCTGGAAAAGACAAACCTCAGCCACTCGGGCTTCCCTGCCTCCTCTGGCGGTTGCAACTTGGTTTCAACGATGTTGCGACATCAGGTGTCGGTGTGACGGCATTGTCAGACGAAGCAAACCTCGGCCTCGTCGGTGCCATTTGATTCGGCATCTGACACACGGTGTGCCGTGTCAACGGATTCTTCCATGCAGCTAAAAGTTTCTGATGGGGAGGATGATGCCAGAGTTTCACTGGAAACAGCGGTCTCGGGAAGTGACTCAACGTGTGTGTTGTTCAGTAAAGTCTCGTAAGGCGCAAGTTTGAGGTCGGAGGCGCCCCGACTCTGGCGCAATCTGATATCCAATCGTGATCATTTTAAACTCAGCATTGGCAACGCCAGCTGTTCTCTGATGTAGAGACAGCATTCCAGCGGAGTCAGGTGAGAATCTTGATAATGAGGCTCAAAATGCAGCATCATCTGTCTGGTTGATCACGACATGGCCGATACGTATCTTTCAACCGGGTTGGAGAAGGTCTATCTCAACGTGAAGCTGGACAAGGGTGGTCTCATGACAGCCCCGGGTAGGCATAGGGTCCATAGTTCCCAATTTCGAACTAACCACCATCAACAAGCTCTGGTGAGATGGCCGAGTTGGTTATGGCGTCAGGTTAAGGTCACCTTAACAACCTAAGATTCCTGATGGAGCAATCCTCCTGGGTTCGAGTCCCAGTCTCATCAAATTACTTTTTTGCTTTCGTCGCATTTTTGTTTCCCTTGGTCAGCTTGATGAGATTCAACCAGGCTCGACTGTTCCTTTTTGCTGTGCTTGCTAGCACTGTTGAGGCTGTGAAAGCCCTGGCTTGAAGTTTCGTTTTGAGTGGTGGCTTCAACGACATGACATGTTATACACCTGAGCGTCGAGAACGTGACTTCATACGGCGATGCATACACCGCATGCTTCAACGGTTCAGCCAATTTACATCGCTCATTTTGCTCCGATAGCTTGTCGCAAGTCTCACTATTCAAGACATTAGTCGAGATCTCTGGCCTTTGATCCAGAAGCGAACTCTTGTTAGCATCATCGATTAGTCCGTAGACGGACTCACGGCTCAAACGACCAACTATCCCATGAACGGATACAGGTACATTGAGCCCGTTCAGCCGTGTGAGGCAATGGACGATGATACTCGTAACGTTCCGCTGTCAAAGCTCGGTTCGTGATGCAAGTGGCGGGCTTCACCGCGGTGGTTGTCCAGCCACCCGACGATAGATCTAGGTTCGTCGCGATATGCCCCTCGATCGGATAATTCCTTCTGCTTCAATACTAGATACTAGATCAAGTATCTCGCTAGGGATCGTGTCGGTCATATTCACTAGTGAGATACCGTGCCGAGATGATTCATGAGCGGGTTCACAGTCAATGTCGTCATTGATAGATGAGCTCCTTCAGATTGATGACGGCACAGGCATTTCTGGTGAGATTGATCACTACAGAATCATTGAGACTAAGGGGTATAATAAGTTGAATTGAGTCCCCGAGTGCCGATAAAAAGTCTTTCTCTATCATCCTTCAGTTGCGACACACATCCCAAGCCTCCAAGCTCACTCTCAATTCCCAACTAAACACACTCAATCTATCAAATACCAACATGTCTTCCCGAGGATACGAGGACGCTCCTTCCGGCGAGTTCCAGGAGGACTCCTATGTCTCTCGCCCAGGCGAAAAGGCAGAGCCCATCCCTGTTCAGGCCGACTCGGTCAAGGTGGAGGACCCCATCGACGCCAACAACGCGGATACTGATGCGCAACTCGGTATGTATTCCCATCCCCAACAATATCTTCCATTCTAATGGAATTCAGAGCGCGATGAATCCGATGCTATTGACAAAAGCAACATCATTGATGAGCGTACTCGGGGTGCAACCAAGCCTGGCGGTACTTACAAGGAGCCTGGTGATGAGGAAGGACTTCCTGATGATACTGGCCGAAGCTCCAACCGATAGACAGATGGTTCATGAAGAATCTGCTTAGTGTATGGTATGTAATTTTACACTTATTTAAGCTCGCGAGCATATAGACCACTTCCTATGCTGGATATGTGTGCATGCTTGTTTTAGATAAATTCAAGGCGAGGAGAGAATCACTTGCACCTTGAAAGACTGCGCCCCTGACCTATGATCTCGTTCGGATATACTTCAGTATCTTCATATGATATCTCTTGTTCGCGTTTCATCTTAGGTGCTTAGCTTGGACATTTACAGCTAGCTCCGTAACTCAGCTCATGAAAGACCATGAGTTATTGAGTGATGTGATGCATTAGAGAGTATAACTACATGCCAACCAAAATAGGAACTCATACCTATAAGAATGACACCTAAATTAAACCACTTATATCTAAAGACACCAAGATCTTGATTAAAAACTCATCAATTCTCTCCGGACATTGCTCATGACCTTCAACTCTACTTTCACCAAGTCCAGGGTAGGATCCGCGCTAACCCCCGCCGGGACCGCAGCGGAAGCCCCACTCACATGCATCGAAAATCTCGTCTCTCCAGACAAGCTTCAAAAGTATATCCATCGACTATCCTCCTCGTATTATTCCTGCTGTCGCAACCAATGCAGATATGGCGGCAGACAATGAGGCTCCTGTCGCGAGCAGCGCAAGCGAATCTAAGCCTGCCCAGGGTTCGGGCGACTCCAATGCCGCTTCTAACAATGGCCAGTCGCGCCAGGATGGCAACCGTCGCAATCCCCGACACGACCACCGACGACCTGGCAAAGGCCGCGCCGAGAAGGGACGTGGTGAATTCGGGTACGTGCTTTGGAGAACCTCTTTCGAATGCAGTTTCCAACATGGCTAACTAGATGCTAGCCGTCAGAAGGGCGACAAGCGCAAGAAGAACGACGAGTACAAGGAGTATAAGCGCCGCAAGCTGAACAAGCAGGGCGATTCCGCGGATGGCGAGTCCAGCAACAACCCCTTCTCCAAGGAGGAGATTGCTGCCGAGGAGCGACGACCGAAGCGAAAGGTCGCTGTCATGATCGGATATGCGGGCACTGGCTACAAGGGCATGCAGGTGAACGGCAACGAGAAGACCATCGAGGCCGACCTGTTCAAGGCTTTTGTCGCTGCTAGCGCTATCTCCAAAGCCAACGCCGACGACCCCAAGAAGTCAAGTCTCGTGCGATGCGCCCGAACTGACAAGGGTGTGCACGCTGCCGGCAATGTCATCAGTCTGAAGCTCATCATTGAGGACGAGGATATTGTCGACAAGATCAACGCCGAGTTGCCAGAGCAGATCCGTATCTGGGGTATTCAGAGGACGAACAACGCCTTCAGTTGTTACCAGACCTGCGATTCGCGATGGTACGAGTATCTCATGCCCAGCTACTGCCTTCTGCCCCCTCACCCTGAGACCTTCCTGGGCCGAAAGCTCACCGAGTTGGCCAAGGAGCATGGCGTGGAGGATGAGCTGGCTGCCTCGATGGAGGATGTCAAGGATTTCTGGTCCGAGGTTGAGGAGAAGGAGATCAAGCCTATTCTCGCGAGACTGGACCCCGAGACCAAGGCTGCTGTGATGGCGAGGATGCACGTCGCAGAGGAGGCAGAGCCCGAAGCAGACAAGGAGCCCGCAGAGACTGAGGAGGGTGCAGCTGCTGAGGAGAAGCCCGTCTCTGAAGAGAAGCCTGCTACCGAAACCCCTGCGGCAGAAACCGCTACAGAGACTACCGCAGAGACTACTGCAGAGACTACTGAGGCGGCTACCGACCCTGATGCTATGCAGACCGACTCTATTCTGGAAAGCCACAAGCCTAAGAACCGTGAGCTTGGTCCAGTTGACTTCGCGCTGCGAGATATCAAGGCGGCGTACGTTGCTGCGAAACGCCGATACCGTATCAGCACAGGACGTCTGGAGCGTCTCCAGGAGGCCCTCAACAAGTACAACGGCACGCGCAACTTCCACAACTACACGGTCCAAAAGTCCTTCTTTGACGCCTCCGCGAAGCGACACATCAAGTCTTTCGTGGTCAACCCCAAGCCAATCATCATTAACAACACTGAATGGCTGTCTTTGAAGGTCCATGGACAGAGCTTCATGATGCACCAGATCCGCAAGATGGTCGGTCTGGCAAGTCTGATCGTCCGCTGCGGTACACCCCTTAAGCGCATGGACGAGAGCTACCAGAACCAGAAGATGGCGATCCCCAAGGCCCCCGGTCTGGGTCTGCTGCTCGAACGCCCCGTGTTCCACAACTACAACCGCAAGGCGACCGAGTCGCTCGGCAGGGAGGCGATCGACTTTGGAAACTATGAGGAGAAGATCCAGGAGTTCAAGGATAAGCAGATTTACACGCGCATCTTTAGCGTAGAGGAGAAGGAGAACTCGTGAGTAGTGATACACTCTGAAGTCGGACGAAAGCTAACAAGACATGCAGGTTCCACATGTTCTTCAACCAGATCGACCAGTTCAAGACAAACCACTTCCTGTGGCTTACGGCTGGTGGCATGAAGGCTGCCGAGATCGCAAGGGATACGACTGGTGAGAAGGTGCAGCAGGATGTCGACAAGCAGCTTGGTGATGAGGATGAGGACCCTGAGGGTGGAGAGGGTTAAGAGACACGAGTATAATACCAGAATTGGGATAGAGTTAGACCCTTGCTTGACTGTCCTGGGGTATAAACGAGTATTTTCAATGTATGAGGTATGAGAACCATGCCTCGGAGTTCGGAAGCCTTGATTTGTACGATGCTGTGAAGTTGTTGAGCGAGAATGAGAAGCACAGCATACATGTTGTTCGTCTAATGTGCTCTGATCTGTTCAAGATGCCGTGTATGTGTAAGTGGGAATTCGTAGATCACTGATGGCGATAAGATCATCTCGGTGACACGGCCCCACATTACCCGGTGAAGGTCGGTGGGCAAACCAAAGTTGAAACCTCAGGCACCAACAAGACCCACCGCACGCGCGCACAATTCGAGGGTTTGAAAACCCCAATTTAGCGACCCACCCTCACAGACTCCCCAAAACTTGCAACGGCCTTTCGCAACACCAAGCACTCTCTTGTCGTCGTCAACTAACGCAGTGCACCGTCAGTCAAAATGAGCGCCCAGGCCCTGAACAAGATCGCTCCCAACAGCCCTTCGCGGCAGAACCCCTCCGAGCTCGAGTCGAGCATCGCCCAGGCTCTCTACGACCTCGAGACCAACACTGCCGACCTCAAGGTTGCTCTGCGACCTCTGCAGTTCGTCTCTGCCCGTGAGGTGAGAACACCGTGAAACAAGAAAGAAATACCTAGGTTGTCCGAGAACTTCCTGTTCCCACAAGAAACCCTGTTTGCAATGGCCCACCACTTCTTCGCCCCCGACGCGCCGTCGAGATATCTTCCTTGTCGGGAGAAACATTGAATGCGCAACCTGTGTCGCTGGGGCGGGCGTGCCAGCCGGAGTATCATTGACTTCTGTGGAACAGGACGGGAAGCGGTCCAAGGTTTTGTCCTGGAGCTCGCATGCTGACTTGGGATCTTGATTAGATCGAGGTTGGCCACGGCAAGAAGGCTATTGTCATCTTTGTCCCCGTCCCTTCCCTGCAGGGCTTCCACCGTGTTCAGCAGCGGTAAGATATGACCCTCTCTTCACTATCAGACTCAAGACTAATGCCACTGCAGCCTGACCCGTGAGCTCGAGAAAAAGTTCTCCGACCGCCATGTCCTGATCCTCGCCTCGCGCCGTATCCTCCCCCGCCCCAAGCGATCTGCCCGCTCCCGCAACACCCAGAAGCAGAAGCGACCCCGTTCGCGAACTCTCACTGCTGTCCACGACGCTATCCTCGAGGATCTCACCTACCCCGTTGAGATTGTCGGCAAGCGCATCCGCACCAAGGAGGACGGCTCCAAGCTCCTCAAGGTCATCCTCGACGAGAAGGAGCGTGGTGGTGTTGACTACCGCCTCGACACCTACTCTGAGGTCTACCGACGTCTGACTGGCCGCAACGTCAACTTTGAGTTCCCTCAGAGCGGTCCCGCCGACTACTAAGTCGAAGCGGAAATTCATCTTTGTTATGAATGAAACAAATTTTCTCTGGGCTGGGAGTGATTTTAACATTGGTTGGTCAAAAAAGGGCTTGGCGTCTTAAAGAGAAGTAGCTTGATGAATGGTACAAGCTGCGGTATGATTTGACAAGACAACTTAAACACTTCTTCCGTCCATGACTCGTCCAAACATTGGGTATCTAGATCTATGTGCCTCATGCCGTGAATGTCTTTTTGTATCTTGACTCGTTATGTTTACTCTTGTCTGATGCGGCCAACGCCTAGGACGCACCAGTATGCTAGCTCTTTCTTCTCCCGAGCGTCCTTGTCCTTTCCAGGCGCTGTGCCGACGTCCTGCTGAGAGTCGGCCTCCCACTCCATCCTGACAAACATGGGTATCTCCAGAACATCCTCATCCTCTTTCAGTGGACTCTTGTCCACCTTGTCACCGACCAAGTCCTCCGGGCGTAGTGGCGCGGGGACCACTTCCAAGATGATGCTTACCCAGTTCCGGCCGCGTTCCCAGATCTTACCAGCTTCAGGCTGACCATTGCTGTCTTCACCTTTCCGTCTCTTGTCTCGGTCATCATCCTTGAGAGCGTCGTCCCACATGTCCGTGTTGGCGCCAACCTCGAATTGAGGGCACAGAATTGTCACCTTGCTGGAGAACCTGCCAGGCGTACTGTTTGGCGTTGCAAGCGTGACCTTGATACCGTCAAAGATGGGGTTGTTGAATGTGAGGATGTAATGATAGGGGTTGAGAGGTTTCAAAGGAGGCTCTTGTGAAATCTGCGGACGATGTGTAGTAGGAATTGGCCCGGCTGTGGGATTGAGAGGACGGATGCTGATCGTTGGGATGTAGGCCTTTGCAACCAGGCGAATCTTGAATCTCGTCGAGGTGACCTTGTTTTCCGGCTTGGAGATGATGTGTCGACATACGGAGCAACGCTTGGAACGCTTCGTCCGAAGGAGGTATGGTATCGGTCGTAGGCCATCCTGGAACCGCTTCACCTCTATTTGCTGGGCATTTTGCTCGTTGGAGGCAGTTGTATCCCAGCCTTCCTGATGTAGCTTCTTGATATCAGCAGACTCATCTAGGTCAGCCAACTTGAGTCCTTCCTCTGTATTGAGAGCCTCCCGCATCACGTCTGAAGGACCCTGGCGCTTCCGAGCGTGTCCATGCCCGGTGTAGATGGACATTATCCTGGACAGGGCAGCGGGAGACGAGAAACCGACGTTGTCATTGAGCAGAGACATTCCACCGAGTGAAGCATTCGCATCTACCAACTGCGCCTGGTAGAACGACTTGAGGTTGGCAAACTGAAGATCCGTGTCCACATCGTTATCCGCCGGCGGGGGCTCCTCAGGGTTCTCCTTGCGGCGCTCCTTGAACTCCTTTGCCGTGAGTTTGAGGTCGCCGCCGTTGTTGATCTTGGAGAGCTGCGAGTGAATACCGCTGGGGCGGTCAAAGTCGATGCCGATCTCGGTCGAGGTCCAGTTGCAGTATTGGCAGAAGAGGGCGTACGGGCCGTGGGCGTGGGACGAGGAGTCTGTTGCGAGATGGGCTGGGTCTGTAGGCGCCAGCGCCATGACCTGGAGGGGACCGATGCATACGGGGCATTGGTAACAGCTTCGTGTACACCTGTGCATGTCGTGTTAGGACGGAGACATCATGAGATGGGAGGGTTGGTGTACCTGTTGCCCTCGCTGCGGAGATTGCTGCTAGGAACCTCAAACAGACAGTTGGGGCAGTAGTATGTGACTACCTCTTCATTGACGCATCGAGGACATCGAATCTGCTGGCAATCTTCGCAGTAGAGGAGGTGCTCGAGGGGGTAGAGGCTGAAGTTGGATCGAGGGGCACGGGGATCAAATGTTCGCTCATCGTCGGAGGAGTCCTGCGGTTGAGGGCTGTCTGGAAGGTCGGGAGGCGAGAGGTCGGAACAGGGACATTGTATGTACGTGTAGGGGATCACGGGCGCCATGGCAGCGGTCATGTCCCGGAGTTGACGAAGCTCGACATTTGGGTCAAGGGAGCTGTCTGGAAATCGGGGCCAGGTGAGGTGGCCGGTGTAAGGTGAGCAGCTAGGTGGCCCTCGGTGAAGGTCCAATCAGGTCAGCTGACCACCTCAAGATCACCACGCTCACCTTCATACTCGTTCTTGCCAACGTGTCTACCGTTTCCGTCTAAGCGATATATCCCGCTGTCTTGATTTAATTTCATTCAAAAACACTCACAAACTTAATTAAAAGACATGTTCACCAAGAACGGGATTGATGTTCTAACAAGACAAAGCTGATGCGAATCAGGGAGGTCTCAACATGGCATTCATTCCCCCACGTGAAATCATGCCGAAATCGACAAAAAAGCAACAAATGGATTTTGTCTCACACAAGAATTGGGCGTTTTTTCAGTCCCGCACTTGGTTGGCCCTACAGCCCGTTTTCAAGGTACCTAACCCCCATCCTCTCAGCTCCCGAGTCAGTGGCGTTTTTTATCAATTGGATGGAGGAGGGCCCCGGAAAAGGGCGGTCGATGCTTCGGTTGGTGAAACATACACAACTGAACAAGAGACAAGCATTTTTTTGCTTGCTTGCATCTGACTGACAGTCACCGTCCAATTGATTCTGACATCCCTCTTTCTGACGGGCTTACAGCGGCGAAAAAGAGGCGCTTCCAGCCTTTCGATAGCTTGGCTGCGAGGTGTCCAGCCTAGCGTGGGAACGGCAACGGGAAGATGTCTAGAACGGCCTGCTGGAAGCAGCTATTGATGAGCTTTTCTCACTCAGAGTCAAATCCGATAGCGGCGTTTTTTCGTCCACGAGATGAGACAAGATGTTCTCAAATCACTCAAACTCGTGTGTATCTCTTTGTCTTGCTTCGGGCTCCGGGTCTCCTCACCTTGACACCTGCACAACATTCTGCGGGGCCAGCTAACAAGGGGGATGATCAATTGAACACGGCGGCGGCGGTCGATCAAAGGAGGCCTGCAAAAATTATTTGTTGACTTGGTCGCGTCATGATGAAAGCACAAACTGAGGGTTGGACCACCGCCAATGGCTAGATCCTTGGCCTGCAACCATGTCAGGACTAAGGCGAGCTGAGCTGGCACTGGGGTCAAGGAAGAAAAGGAAGAGGACCACCAAGTACAAGCATGGTATTAGCGTATCCTTTGCCAAGAGGGAGCTATGAAGCTATAATGAGGATGGGCAGATAATATGTGGAAGACTTCTAGAGCCTTGCCTTCTATGACGATAATATCATCTCCCACTATTATAACCTTCTTCTACGAGTTATTGCGTCATAAAGAAGTCGCATTTGACAAAAGCTAGAATGTACCTTGGCCTTCGGGTTGCCTCATTTATTTTTCCAACGCGCGTGTTGGCCAAAGCTCGCCTCCCGTGCTCTGGACCATCTGCCCCTTGGCCTAAGCAACTCACTAGTCAAAGAGGCTTGCTGGAGTTACCGAAAAGGGCTGAAGTATTGAAGTTTCTGGGTGCCTGGACTGGACTGGTCTGCAGCTTATGTGTGTGTCGTCTTATTTACATTTGCCACCCGAGAAGTCGGGTTGAAAGTTGAAGGGTCCAAAGGAAGGAGAACAAGATCACCGGCCTTCTGATGATGAATGTCAAAGCACACAGGGGCCATGGCTGATCCATGGCTTCGGATCCCTGGTCCTTTCAGGTGGAGGCGGAGGCTCCAATTTCGTGACCCGCCCAGCTGGGGACAGAAGGATTAATCCCCGATCTAATGGAACGTCAGGGAACGAACTAATAGATTGGCTTAGATTAACCACGGATTCATAGAGCCCAAAGAGCTCATTTTAGCATGGACACTGAGCTTCACTCTTTCAGGATGGGCAGCGAGATTACGCCATGATTTTCTTCAACCAGAGAGCCAAGACTCTCACAACGCGCCCATCATCATGCAATCCCCCGCTACTGGGTGTTGTTGCCCGGCATGACCGGCCTTTGGGCTTTCTCTTTTCCTTTGACGTTGGGTCACCTCTTAAAAAGGGTGACGGCATGATGTTTGATGCATGCTGCACAGCTGAGTCAAGGGTTGCGTGGACCTCCTACAGACGTGTGCCGCGGGTGGGTGTTCACAGAAGCAGTCCGATAGATCGGATCGGAGCTGAAGCAGCCAGCCACACATGGAGATGGGCAGACAAATGGGGGGAAGCTCTCCTGTTTCTGGACCCGGTCAACTTGCTGTACAACAACTTGGACGTGAGAGACGGATTCGTGAGGCCCAACCAACAGTGAATGTAATGCATGCATCATATCAGCTCACAACAAGACGAAGCATAATGTTTGTTGACACAGCGGCGGGTCCAGATCTGGTGTTTTCCACGGCCGATCAAAGCCTTGTTGCCAGCTGAAGCTCTCCTTCTTACTTCTGGCCGGTCGGCGAGCTGCTTGCAGGGATCGCCATCTTGTGGGACAAGATGAATGGGTCGCGCTAACACCGGTGGCTTGAAGGGATGTCTCACAAGCCTTCTTGTCTTGGTGCGAGTGGTCCATCTCTAAACGCAAATTCCGACCGTCGGGGGGCTTCCTAGCCGAGAGGAGGACCAAATGGGCTTGAACCTGGTCTGGTCTCTCTCGCGTTGACGCGCGTGGGCGCGCAAGTTTATGTTGGCTAGGCCCTAGAGACGTCTATTAACAAGGCCCTGTCCCCTGAGGTGATCTCCCGCTCAGGTTGAATTCTCTCTTTTCTTGAGATTCCCTGCGTGGCATTCGTTCCTCATCATGGAACCCCGGGCTTGAACGACTGGCTTCCCCCAAAGAGAGGTGAACATGTCGGGATTCTTTTACACCCTTTGAACTCGCCCTTCCTCCATCTATTGCCCATTCCCGACGACACGAGAGCCCTTGTTTCAACAAATATATCGCAGGTCGATTGGAGGGAACTATTGGACGCCTCTCGGAGTTGAGCTCTGGGGAAAAGGAAAAAGCACATTTCGCGACCCAGGTTACGAAGGCTTGGCCTGCAGGATCCCGTCGACACGGCTGGCAGCATTGCTTGTTGAGCGGCGCATTGCTTTCGCATCAATCTTTGCATTATTTTTTTTATGACCAGGGGGAGAGGAATCCTTTGACATCTTTCTTACATATATGACCTTGGGGAGTTTCAGCAACACGCTCACAACGACACGAGGGGATCTTTCAACCAACTTTTTTTTTCTCTTCAATGGCAGGCTCGAGAAGGAGTCCTCGTTTGAGGCAGTTTGGTGACTTTCTCGAAGTCAGGACTGATCCTCAGCCTTCTGTTCAACGGTGGGATGGTGCTGCAAGAACAAGTACTGACTGGGATAACATTCGTCGGGTGAGTTGAGGATATCCCCTCTTGGCAGTCAAAGACTAATGATGGATTATAGGACCCGGAGCTTTGGTTCAGGAACGGAAACTGTCTTGTTCATCTATACGGAAAAGGACAGTCAAGAAGAGGCCCCTCATTCAAGGTGCCCTTCTCAGCCTTACTGGAGACACAATGTTACCCTCTCATACAGCGATTCCTCTACTGGGAGGGCATTCAGACCCCGAATGTACGAGAACTCATCCTCTGGAGCCGAAGGAACCCCATGCGAAAAGTCGAGGTGTATATCCCACCGCCACCGACGACAGACAAGACACAGGCATTCCACTACCACTTGGCAACCCGCAACTTTTTCGCATGGGTGTTTCGGAGATCAATGGTCGGATCAAGCCTCGGCGGCGCCCTCATCGGTCTCCTCCACAGCATGCACGAGTTCCGCTCCGGAGTTGATGATAACGTGGCGGACATGATGGACTACTTTGACGAGGAGGGATACTTGGACATGGCTAACCAGCCTAACCACGCCTTGGCTATGCTGCAGCTGGCAGAGTTTTTTGAGATGAAGGAGCTTTACGTTAGAGCGT
Organism: Fusarium ambrosium; assembly: GCA_003947045.1. Lineage (NCBI taxonomy): Eukaryota > Fungi > Ascomycota > Sordariomycetes > Hypocreales > Nectriaceae > Fusarium > Fusarium ambrosium. Next base: position 104,368 of record NIZV01000029.1, read on the forward strand.
TTGCTCACTGCGTTGGAATGAGCGATCGTCTCTTCAACAGTTCCAGCTTTCAGGTATTACACAGACTCAAACGTGAAAGAATGTTGGAATCAAGCCACTGACGACTAAAAAAACAGGAACTCAGCCCTGAGTCGCGCAGACTCATTCGCAAAGGTCGGATAGAGATGGAATACCGACTGACTCGTTCGACGACCATGCTCAAGACGTTTCTTGATGATGAGCTCTCGGAGGCGCACTTGAGCGTTTCGGCTGGTGCTCTAGCTCACCTTGAGCGTTTTCGAAGCTTTCTATTGTCGTTTTACACCACGAAGATGGGGTATTACCCGCCTACTACTGTCGAACCGGATATCGACATTTTTGATCCTCGTATTTATAGGATCATGCGAGAAGACTTTGAGGCTCTTTATGATCTCTTGGTTGATGATGGGTTCACTTCCACTTCTACCATGCCCCCGACAGCTCATGGAGGCATCTGCACATTACAACTCGTGCAATCATTCGACCTTCAACGAGATTACACTCCCCTCGAACATCCTCTTCCTCTCCTCCCCGACCTTAACCATGGCTCCCGTCGGATGTCATGGTTCCCTGGACGCGTCACCCTCCGGTCTGATCGTCGGGTCACGGCTCACGCGGCACTGACCAATGCGTCCAACCTGCTGAAACCAGGCGTGTCCCAGAACGACCTCGTGCGAGCCTACCGGAGATTCGAGGAGGATTCCATCATGTCGCCGAATAAAGCAGACAAGCAGGAGAAAGTTTCACTCGCTGATGCTCGAAAGGTCCGGTGGATCTTGATCTATGCCGTCTGTCAGGTTCTGAGGACAGCGACTGATGTCCCGCCTGAGGTCGAGGAGGATCGCGATGAGGCTGGGTATAGCCTCTGTATTTCTACTGATAGTATTCCGCCTTGGAGTACTCCTCGTGATATGGGTCACATTCTTCGGAGGCAGACACAGCTTGTTACTGGTTTCGACTGGAGTGTGCATGAGGATTCGCACATGGAGGAGTCGAGTGGCAGGATTGAGATCAAGCCTGATATTGACTATTTCGCTCTTACTCACAAGGAGCGTCCTTCGAGCCACTGTGGCTCTGGCATGATTGAACGCCGAGCTTCACTTCCTCCACGTCCATCGCGATCAAATTCGCTGACCCAGGCTTTGAGTCGCTCTTCGACGATTCGACGCTCTATGCGCATGTTCAAGTCTTCGCCAGCTAGCACACCTCCGCAGACGGTCACGCCACCTACGCGACCCATGTACCACGAGATCGTTGTCCATGGGTATGGCAACGGTACCAACGACGTGAACTTGGAGTCTGAAGAGCCATATATCGATGCTACGGGTTGGCCACAGAGGAGCGACTCGACGGGATCAAAGGGGGATGAACTTGGCGGCTCATCTCCCGAGAGCATGGAGAGCAACGACGACACGATCGACTCTCCTCTGGATACACCTCCAATCGTGGAGTACTACGTCGAGCCTCCCATACCCAAAGACGTCAAGGCAGACGTGAAAAGAGGCGTGATGTCATGTCCATGGTTGCACGTTCCGTCTCCGGCCGCGTCTCCAAGCGCCGCCCCATCAGCGCCCTCTTCTCCGATACCAAATACGCCGAAAACGTCGAACACATGGTCGAACGTCACAGCTCCCTCGGGGGTAAATCCAGACGCCATAGCATGCTCCCCGACCTACGGCGCAAGGGCGGCCTATCCCGCAGCGCCACGGTGCCATCCCGCCCCGACAACAACGAGGGAGAGCCATACATCCTGCATGAAGATTCTGACTGGGCAGTCATGCAGACATTTGTAGAGAGGGAAGATGACGAGATGTTGTCAGCCTGGGATGAATATGCAGGTTTAGGAGGACTGACGGATATGAGTCGTTGAAGTCTTTTTTTTTAACGACTGTACTTGTGCCCGCTCAGCAAGCGGTGAATTTTTTTTCTTTAAACTCTGTCTTATTGCTTTTTAATTGTTTTAGCAGATACCCCCTTCATTTCTTTCTCTTATGTATGAACGACATGTCTAGACGAGACGGCTTTACTACCTACCTATTGTTGAGAGATGGAACATTTGCCATGATGGGTCGTACGGATTACTTTAGCGTATTTGTCTGGTATTATTCCACAAAAGATGGATTGCTCTTTCGCATTCAGTGTTGTGTGATGTATCTGTTGCAATGTAATTTGTGTTAATCTGCCTTCACTTTGCTGTCTTTTGTACACTTTGCCTGGATCGTTGACCGTCGGTGTGGGACAGTCCGTCAGCGAGTGGTCCTTGGGCCAGGACCGGGTTCACGAACAAGTGGGCGTTTCTGACACCAAATATGACGCTCTGCCAGTATTGAGAAGCAAAGCTGATGCATATAAAGGACAAGAGGCAGATGACGGACCATTAGTCGTCGAGGGTCGCACGAGTCAAGACTAGGACCAAAAGCCATCCCACCAAAGAAGAGCAGAAAGGCATATGACTCGATCTCAAATATGTGTCAATCAGCAGACTATCTCGTCGAATTCTTAAGTTTCTTTATTATTCTATTCTCCATATCAAGGCAAATGCCGTCGTTTACAAAGATGAGTGATACGGTTGTTACCTTGAAAACCTAGGGGTTCTTGTCTGTGCCTCTCCGGCCACAGCCTATGATCACCACCGCTACCGAACTTGTTCAATACGGCTATGAAGTTCCATTCATCGCTGGCGGAGAGTTCGGAGACTCACTTAAGAATATCGGTGCCCGGATGATTGTTACCTTGCGTGGGCTTTCTGAGGTAGCCATAATTGCGAAAGCTTCCGTGCCCTTGAGCGCCTGCAATTCGACATGCAGGTGTTCTTCCTGGATCGTATCAAAGAGGGACACGGGTTCTCATACGATGTACTTGAGCAGCTGCACAAGGAGGATACGACGTGGGACTTGTCTTTACTGGATCATTCTACCTCGCGCCTCGGCTTTTGTGCTGTATGGCGGGTTCATCCACGACGTTCTCAGCGGTGTACCCATGGTTATAGCGGTTGACCTTAAAGGCAAGGCTCAATTTACCAATAATGGCAAGTAGTCTGGCGTCGGTATCAACCTCAAGATAGAGAACGACCGACGTCTGGGAAAACTGGTGGGGCTGTGACAAAGACTGGGGCTACAAGATCAGGGTCATGGCAATCAAGAAAGAGAACGAGGACACGGGCGCTATGGAAACACTTGAAAAGACAGTCTTGGGATTTGCTACCGGTGCAAGGTCTTGGTAGAGCAATGTTTCTTCGAGGCGAACAGAACAGGCACAGTTTGCAGACCCATACCTTGCTTTCATGCTGTGATATGGAACTAGACCTAGTCACGCAGTGCGTCAATCATAAATGCAACACGAGTTGCTCTGCATTCAATATTTTACATCGAATTCAACAGGTTCTTCGCCACATCTCTAGCAACACTTCACTATGAGTGTATCATTCAGCTATACCAGCCATTTTGGTTCCACCTCACCTGTATCTCTGTCAGTAACCATCAAAAATATTTGATCAAACTTGAACTCACCCAGTCTGGGTTAATCTCCTTAAGGTCAGAAATCCCAAGGTTAGCAGCATCAATAGCAATCTCATACTTGAGAATCTCAATCGCCCTCTCAACACCCTCAGTACCATAGACATTAGAGTACATGAAGGATCGACCGAGACCGATAGCCTTGACGCCTAGAGCCAACAGCTTGATCACGTCGGTTCCGTAGCGAACGCCGCCGTCCGCCCAGACTTCGGTCTGCCTGAATACCTCTGGGGCTTCGTTGTGGATCTCGAGTGCTGTCTCGATGGCTGAGGAGACGCCGTCGACTTGGCGCCCGCCGTGGTTTGAGATTATGATGGCTGGGACTTTGTGCTCTACGGCGAGCTTGGCGTCTTCGACGCTGTTGATGCCTTTGACTACCACGGGGAGGTCGGTGAGGCTGGCCAACTTGTCATAGTATTCCCACTGTTTCTTGTCAGTTGATGAAGGATGATGTTTAAGCAGAGGTCACTTACGTTGAAAAGAGACAGCTCCTCACTAGATTTTCCACCGTCAGTTTGATAGTTTGTTGGGAAAAGGTAGTGGACTTACTCAGGGTTGAACGAAGACTCGAATCGCCTCCGGCGAGGTCGGTTACCGTCAGCAACAGCATCAACGGTAAAGACAATAGCAGCAGCACCAGCCTTCTCGCTACGAGCAAGGAGAGCCTTTGTGTTAGTGTCGTTATTGTCAAGGTATAGCTTACACACAAGCAGTCAGCCTTTGGACCTTTGGCACTGAAATCATGGGCTCATCTTACCTGCTGGAAGAGGATTTGCCCCTCGGCCTTTTCAGCTGCAATCTCCTCGATCGTCTTGGAGGCATAAATTGACGGCTAGATGGTGGTTAGAGAAAAGTTCCAAGGCATGAGATGGGAAAAGACATACAATGTAGAGAATGTCTCCAGCAGCGGCGCCCTTGACAAGGCCCGACTCGGCTTCAGGATGGCATCGGATGCCCTGGGCTGCTGGACTAATATAGAAGGGTGCCGAGAAGTTATGGCCAAGGATGGTAGTCCTAAAGACTTCGGTTAACAATTGAATCACCGGATTTATCTTGAAGCATCAGGACTTACGGCAGTGAGTTCCTGACCTTGGTGATGTCAGTCAAAGCCCTCTGCTTGAATGTATATCTCTGGAAAGCCTCGAGGTTGTTCCGGTAAGACCACTCTCCACCAGCACCGTGACGGAACCATGAGTAGTTGCTCTGTGGGAGGTAGTTGCGAGCAGCAAAGTCAAAGTCATGGAGGGTAGCCATTGCAGAAATGTTGGGCAGGGCGCCAGGCTCGATATCACCAAGGAACTCTTCAAGTCCAATATCAGGCTCATTGAGGAACGGACGGGCCGCAAAGGCACCAGATGCCAGAGCAGCTGTGAGCAACTGAGGACGCATAATGAAGAGGGTGTTTCAAGCCAAGACCTCGATCAAGGTTGTAAGCTGTACTGCAGTTATCTTCATGCAGGAACCGAGCATACTCTCACAGCTTTATATACATCGAGAGCATTCATACAATGTCCATGACCTCGGTATCGAAGCGGCCGCCGTGTTGCCATGTCCAAATTATTCAGGACCGGCATCGGCCTTGGCAGAGATCCTTCATCGGACGAAAGAGTAAGTTTGGTACAAGTGTTCCATTCCGCAAACCGTAAGTGGAAAGAGAGTACCCCCACGGGACGATATTCCGATGTTACTACAACCCTAGATGCGGCACCTTTGGTGGGAGGGCCGGGTGGGAGATCCGAAAAGAGCATGCAGGAACCATTGTATAATCCCCACGTTTGATGTTACTATCGGTTAGTAAATCATGATCACATAGATTCACAAACAAAAGGACCAGGCAAAAACAAGAAACAAAACAGGTTGGTGTGCTTGGCCAAAAGGCTCGGGAGGGGTAAAGACTCGGAGCAGCCGGAAGAATATAACCGTAACACAACTTAAGCTTAAAACCAAGCTTCCATGGCACACGGAGTGCCGGGGGGTTTGAACGGTCCGTAGTCTTTGGAGATGCTTTGTAATCTTATCAGATCAAACAGGGATCTTAATGACGCAAGTGATTCTTAAACCCATCGGCTATAACATGTACTCCGTATAGGTCTTCCTTATTCAAGGCTAGTGATAGCTAGTTCCAAGGAAGAAACCGTACCGAGGAGAGCTTTTTTCGAGTTTGTTGAGCAACACTTATCCACAGTGAGCTTTCAATGTTGGCTTAGGAGGTTCGTAGTCAAGGTCAATGCTCATGGTTATATACCTTCAGATAGCAAACCGCAAGGACAAAGCCTATCTTTACGTAGATTCACCGTTTTTCCATCCATCTTTGTTAATAGGAGCAGATGGTTGATTTCAGTGACGACTCCAAAAGAAGCCATCGACTATTATATCAAAGAACACGGAGCACGATTTACTAACATAGACTAGCACGATGAGATGATATCTCATGTCCTCGCAAAGAATAGCAACTCTGGAATAAAAAGCTATATTAAAAAAATACTCCACCTATATATTCCTATAGAGCAATCGTTCCATAAGGCCGTATACTTGACCCCGATAGCAGGGCTCGACTTTGCAATCTGGGCCACGGTAATTTTATAGTAACCCTGGATAGAGGCGCAGGTTGCAATTGAATTTACGAGGTGGAATTTCTTACAACTGTCCATAATTCCTGCCTGGATAGGTATAAAGGTTGGGTTCTCTTCGACGGCTGAGTTGATTGTCTGATAACGTCCATATAGACATGATAGTCCAACCATATGTTTTTGATATAGCTGAAGCCCGGCCCTCGATCAGATAACTACCCAGAAGATAGTAGGGTTTATATGTTGACTCGATGAGAGAGAGAGAGAGTAGCAGCCAACCCATAGCCAACTCCTACTCTGATTCCTCTCCCAGTCCATCCTCCGATACATCTACATCCTCCTTCATGAACTCCCATTCCTCCTCCGTGAAAACCTGGCTGCGAAAGAACCCCTGTTCAGTTGGCCGGACATAGCCTTCTGGAGTCATCTCCACCGCACTTCTCATCTCAGAGCCCTCCCGTTCCTCAGCATCTATCAATCGCATCCCAGTCTTCCTCTCGTTTTGCCACAAGATGGTTTCCTTCCTGGGATACATTTCCTTCCACTGAGCCTCGGTGAGTATCCCAAGTTCCTCATCCGAGACTCGCGTCGCATGAGGCTTGACAGCTGCGGGTAGTTTCGGACCTGTGGTCAACATCCTCCACGGGCGCCCTGCAGCAAGGTCATAAAGTGGACGTTTGCTCAACGTTACAAAGGTTCCTCCATTGACACGGATATACCAGGCGTACTCGCCATTGTCCGCCGGCGCAATGTGGGTAATCGGGAAAGCCCAGGTCGTGGTTCTGTTGTGACCTCTTCTGACATGGCAACTCAGCAAGGTCCAATACCTGTCTTTGTTCAAGTCGTCGCCAGGTGGAGCGGATCCTAGAACCGTGAATTCGCCTGTACCTGTCTCTTGCAACCCTGCCACGTGCTGCAGACCTTGAATAATCGAGTCCCAGAGTGATCCAGGCGTGTGGTAAGAGTACCGATCGCCGTGGTGGTCACATTTTGTCCTTCCACCCATACCCACGCAGTCAACATGGAGACTCCGGATGCACGCGAGTTTGATGGGGCAGAAAACACCACCCAAGTCCCACGTGCCCAGCATGGCTTCGCATACAGATGTGAGGTCGATGCGAACATGATGCATGCGAGGTAGCAAGCGGCGTATATCCTCGCAAAGGTGTGTCGGGTCGCCTGTAACCCCCTTGATCCTGTCCCCATCTCCGCCTCGCGTGGAAAGCTCCAGATTTACGCAAGTTGCAGGGAGTGCTTTGAGAATGGTCGAGATGGTTGACTTGAGAATCCATAGTTTGAGTTTGGGCTCCCTAGGGTGTGTTGCAAGGGAGAAGGACTGGAGTGCTTCCATGTGCGCAATGACGTCTTTCGCCAGCAGAAGAATTTGTGTGTCTAGCCGCTGGTATGAAGCTTTCTTCCATCCGCCAACTTTCTGAATAGGTCGGAGAGTCAGGGAGCGGGTGATGGAGCGGACAGCTTGACGATCATGGCATGCTAGGAAACGATCCATCTGATCGCCGCCGAGAAGTACCAGATCCCTGTAGAGTAGAGAGTGCGCAATATTATGCCACTCCCGGTTTACCAGTAAACAGGAGATGGTACTTCCATTCTGAAAATGGCCAACGTACTGGAGTATTCTGAACAAAAGTTCAACTGGGATAGTTCTGATATTAGCAGTCATATGAGGCAATTTGGCAACGTGAGTCGAGCTCCGTGTCGGAAAATGATGAACAGAGGAGGGGTTCACAAGAAAAGGGCCAAGAGGTCGGAAAGTCTGGGGGGCAAGTAAGATCTTTAAATATCCATGTCAGTATCTTGGCGCGCTGCAGGGTGAGTAATCGTATCGACCCAGAGATCTGGGACCCGAGGTGAGATGCAAGAAGCCCATCACCCAACCCGGACACCGAGAGGGTGGAATGCTATTACAACAGCGGGCAGTTCATCAACCGCAGCCTAGATACCGACCGTGGCACTCGAGTACTTCTGCGACCGCTTCAAGGGCCGGGGTTTGGACGGCCAGAGACGGAGCGCACCCTCGTGTGTACAGTAAGCACGGCGTCCACCGCATCCCCGCGTCGACGTCCCGAGACGCATGATTGATGAGTGTGATACGTCTTTGATGCACTTCAAGCAGGATGGAAGTGGAGCAGCCATTGCGCGGATTGGAGGCTTGATCCTAATAATAGGTGGAACCCTATATACGGAGTATGTATGGAGTAGTTCGAAGCAAGTCAACTAGGTAGAGTAGATACCTAGGTCCAACCACAGGGCCTTGGTGGTTAACTAAGTTACCTATATTCTTTTAAAAGTTATGTGCTATAGGTAATCTCGTTACAAGTCCTAAGCAAAATCGCTTTTAAGGAATGTTACCCTGGACGGCTGGCTGTCTAATCCTGGCAAATCGCAGGCTGATCTCTCGCAGGCGTGGCTGGTAAACCACCCCATCACAAAGCTGCAAGGCTTCCACAGCCTTATTTCAACATGCGCGCTTTCATCATCATACCATCTCTACCCCATGGACCCAATCTCGGCTCTTAGCCTGGCCGCCAACATCTTCCAGGTCATAGGCTTCACCAACGATGTCGTCACAATCTCCAAGCAGATCTACGATGCCGGTAGTCCTGTGGGTCTCTCAGAGCTTGAGCACATTGCAGCTGATGCGCTGAACACGGCTGACGATATCACGAAACGTCTTCGCGTGTGCGGACCTGCGCCTCCGGGGTCTGCTGACTCGGTGCTGTTGCGTTTAGGTGAGGAGGCTGTGCGCATTGCCCAAGAGTTGAAGGATCTCTTGGAGAAGTTGCGGGCTAAGGGCGCCGGTGGGAAGCCTTGGCATACTCTTCATCAAACCTTCATGACCATCTGGAAGAGAGATGATATTGACAAACTCGAGAAGAGACTGGCTGCTGTTCGGGAGGAGCTTCAGTTCCACGGTGTCGCCTTGATTCAAAAGAAGCTTGACCAACAATCTCTCCAGCTCCAAGATGTGGTTGTCAAGCTCGACGATCAAGCCCAGGCCGTCATTCCACAGCTGTTTGGCCAGCTTGACAAGATCAAGATGCAGAACGACACCATAATCGATAATCAGATGAACGGCGAAACAGTGGCATCTCGCAGACACGAAGAACTGATGGGTGCTGTCAAGGGAGCAATGTATCAGCCCGGTCAACCGTTGCTCCCAAACACAAAGGCATCCCCAGAGAAGATCGGCAACGCGCAGACAAAGATTCTGGTGTCGCTATGGTTTGCAACCATGCAAGACCGTGAGGATACAATACACCAGGCGCATCACAGAACGTACGAGTGGCTCTTTTGCGATCCTGTCGCGGCGCAAAAGCCCTGGGATAACTTTCGCGACTTTCTCTCAAATGATACAGACATTTACTGGATCACCGGCAAGGCTGGCTCTGGCAAGAGTACTCTGACAAAGTTTGCCGTCCACCATGGCCGGACAGCCAAGGCTTTGCAGAAATGGGCAAACGGGAAGCGTCTGAACAGGGCGCACTTCTACTTTTACTACAAAGGCACAAAGCTTGAAAAGTCCGAGGCTGGCGTGTTGAGGTCGCTGCTCCATCAGATACTGTTCCAGCGTCGCACCCTCATCAAGTTTGCCTTTCCTGAGCGCTTCGAGGCCCTTTGTCTCGATCAGGATGGAGGAAGAAGCTTTGAGCCAACTTATTGGGAGTTGAAGAGGGCGTTGGAGGCGCTGCTGAAGAGTTGCCCGGATGAACGCTTCTTCTTCAGTGTTGATGGACTTGATGAATACGACGCGGACAATCATCAGATGGGTGAGCTGGTAGACGTATTTAAGGAACTCTCTAAGCTTCCTAACGTCAAGCTCCTACTCACGAGTCGTCCCTGGGTTGTATTTGAGGAACGTCTGGCTGAGTACCCGAGGCTTCGCCTTCATGAACTCACAAAGCCCGACATTGCCAGCTTCGTGGACCAGCAGATCCGGGAACACCAGTCAGCTTGGACAATGACCCACCATGACCAGTCACTCATTGAGTTTCTCAAGGTAGAGATAGTGGAGAATTCTGCCGGCGTCTTTCTCTGGGTGTACCTGGTTGTGCGGTCTCTGCTCGAGGGGCTCAACAGTGGTGACTCAATAGAGGAGCTGAGGGGGCGAATCCTCGAGCTCCCGACCGACCTTGAAGATTTGTATCTGTACATGTGGATCAGAATACCAAAGAGGTACCAATCGCAGGTCTCTCGTCTTTTGCAGATATTGTCGTTCGGAACGTCCGAGGGAGCCCGTACTAGCTTGCTAGGCTTGGCACTGGAAGAGAAACTCGACGAGGAGACTGTTTTTACACTGCCGGTAGCACCGCTGGAGAGGGAAGAAGCTCATCGTCAGATGAATTCTATGGAGACCCGCATAGCTGGGCGGTGTCTTGGGATCATCGAAGTGCAGCGCGTCAAGGAGATCAAGGTTGACCGGTGGACGCCATCACCCGACTCGGACTGCTACGAGAACAGCATCGAGGAAGAGCTCGGGAACCCTTTTGTCACGTTCATCCATCGGACCGTGTTTGAGTTCGTCTCGTCGCCCGAGGTCGGCGTCAAGCTCAAGGAGGCCACGACGGTATCGACAGGGAGACCTGGTGAAGTCTTTCAGCCCGAGACTGCTCTACTCCGTCTGCTTATCTTGCGCATCAAGACCTTTGCACAGGACAGCTTCCACAAGGACGTTGATAACGGCGCTGTCTTCCCCCCGACCATTGAGAGGTTGGTTTACTATGCTCTGAGGACGTGTCGACAGGCCGAGAAGGCGACAGGGAAGGCTCAAACACGTCTGGTAAAGGAACTGGATAAGACTATGACTCATCTGTACAACACCGTGTATAACTGCCCAAGCACATACCACTGGAGCACCGCTTTACGTCTCCAGGGTGAAGTTGGGGTGGAACCCCTGTTGTCAGTGGAGCGGCTCGCGCAGAGCCAGAGCGACATGTTGTCCCTGGCTGTACGGCACGGCCTCATCCGCTTCGTCAAGGAGAGTGAGACGGTCGACGAGGCGGCAAGAAGCAAGCCTGGAAGGCCGTTACTGGATTACGCGCTGAGGCCAGGGTGCAAAGCACTCGGCTACGCGGAGAGTCTGGATCTCCAACGATCCTCAGAGATGGTGTCGTTCCTCCTTGAGAAAGGCGCAAGGCCTAATCAAAAAGTCAACGGGAAACAGCTGATAGTGTTATTCATAGAGGACCTGAAAGAGGACTCTAGTGGGGACGAGACTGCAAAGATTATTCTGATGATGCTCCCGTACGTGCAGGAATGCGAGATGGATCCTCGGTGGTTGAAGGTATTGGCAGACATCCTGAGTGCTGCTCAATATGGGCGAGATGTGGAGGAAGATGTCGCCAAGGCGGTGCGGACCCTGTACAGACTGTATCATGAGGCTAACTCGGAGGATGTGGAGGGTGGATTGGTCGAAGCAAGGTCGGAGGATATTGAGGGTGGATTAGTCGAGGCAAGGCCTGTGGAGAGTAAGGTGAACCGTGTTGCAAAGAAGTTTTTCTGCTGTTTTGGAGGGTGATGCCTGGATACCCGCTGCGAGACATTGGATACGTGGCACGTTAAATTGAGCATTTCATGAGTAGCAAATCATTATTTATTCACACTTGAATAGGGTATCAACTGCCCAAGGCTTTCCGCCACGCTTCATAAGTCATGCCTCATGGTCGGTTCATCATCCCATAGTCCGACTCGATCAATGAATGAAAAGCAGACCTGTCACAAGCTTACTCCAAGCTCTTCTTGACAGATTGACCAGAAGCCATGGCTAGGCCGTCGAGGATGTTATTCCCAAATGCCCAGATCATGTAAGCCGGGAGGATGAGCCAGAAGCCGCTGGATAGAATTAGTATTGTAGACTGATATGTAGCGGAGGAGACTCACTTGGGGAGCATCCAGAGGTAGCAGATGTCGAGCGTCGTGTTGTGCCCAATATTATCGAAACCGCTGTAGTATTCATTGGCCCCTTGCGTTCAGTCAGTAAATATGACCTTCAATGCATCATGGCATCACTCACAGTATAGGACCGTCTTGCTCAGCGTCATGACAGCCGCGCTGAAGCCAATCAACACAGCCAAAGCGCCATCACGACCACTGAGCGTCCTCCTCGCAGCTTTATCCGTCGACCTGCTGTCTGCACGTGTCCATACCAGCCACAGGTAGACCACATACATCAGCGACTCGACAAGGTTGAGGGTACCCTGGGCGCCTGTGAAGCCGTTGTTCGCCTCCCAAGACTTGAACCCGTATATGTGGTCAACCTTTCCGTATAGCTCGTACGGCACCCAAAGCGGCCAGTGGAGGTTCCCGCCCGGCATGGTGCGGGGGCGACCCAAGATGTAACCCGTGTCCCATGCGACGAGGGGAAGCGACACGGCTAGCCAGAGGAGGGTTGTTTTCGAGGGTGTGTGCCGCCATGTAGCAGATGGGACGTTCTCGATCGAGACGCGACGCTTCTTGGACGTCGTGTTGGCTGTGGTTCGAGGTGCCCGCTTGCGTGTCGTCGAAGGCGTAACTGGGGCAAAGTCCGGAGGAGGAGGAGATGGGGAGAGGGATTCGGGAGCGGCGCTTGCTGCGCGGGATGTAGCTCGTGTCGTGACCATCGTGAAGCCGTCGAGAAGAATGATTGACGCGTCGAATGATGCAGTTGTTGGAAGGAAAAGTAAACAATGTGATCATAAAACAGGGGGAGCCCAGTTTAAACAATAACAACCCCTCGGAGGAGGAGCCCGGGTTCCGTTCGTGATGGGTTTTCCCAAAGAGGCAACTGTCAAAAGGTCCCCCCCTCCACTGGCCAAGAGGTCAGCACTGTAAAGTGCCTGACATCCGCTGTGCTTGTGGGTGGGTGGGTGCTGGGGTCTAGTGGACTCGGCAGTGGGTTAGCGGCGTTTCGAGATGGTGGCATCAATGCGGGGGAGGGTGTGGCTAGGCCACGACAAGTTTAGTTGGGTTTGTTGAAGATGATGGGAGATTAATTAATACAAGATGCGTATTTGAGTGATACAAGAAATACATGTTCTGTATGTACATTTACGCTGCAAACGTGTCACCACCGTTCTCAAGATACTCCGTCTCCTCCGCCGTAGGCTCCCTCCCCAATGCCTTATTCCTGTGAGGATACCGTCCAAACCTCTCGATAATCACCTGGTGCTTCTTTTCAAAGTCGACATTCAGCTTGCCGAATGCCTTGGCTGTCTCTGGGTCTGCCTGGGCAGTCTCCCTCGCCTTCTTCTCATACTCGTTCTCGCCGCCGGTACCCTCTAGGAGACTCAGGATGTCTTGCTGCATGCGTTCATACCCCAGCATGGCCTTTTCATGGGCCGATGCATCTTCTGAGTGCATGAGGGGCATGTAGAGCCAATTACGGTGGGAGAATTGCCATCGTAGCTCGGGGGTCTTGTCAGGTAGGCCTTCTTCGAGAGCTTTCAGCGTGAGTTGTACCGCGAGGGGATCGAAGAAAGTAAAGCAAATGGCTGCCTCAGCGCCACGGTAGGAGTTACGGGGGATCTGGTCCAACAAGATGACCAGGCTCAGCCAGTCCAGAGGGTCGCGTGGCTGAGCCACGGCCAGGATGTCCTCAATTGATGTGATTCCGGCGGCCTTGATGGCTTCAAGAATGGGACTGAAACGAACACTATGGCTGTGAGTTTATGGATCAATTGGTGATGGGAATGACTTACACGCAAATGTCGTCGAATTCCTTTCCGCCAAAGAACCATCGCCGCTGTTGCTCGGCTCGAGGAATAGCCCGATCGGTCTCACTCGTCAAATGCTCAAACCAAAAGGCCCGCAGTTCCTCGAGTTTATTGTGGGTGAGGTGGCCTCTAAGACCATCAAGGTTTCTCGTCGTTTGAGAGTCCATGTTTGTCGACAGCTTCCGGGCCGATGAACTGAATGTGTTTATCCCAGCAAAGTAACGATGATAAACACTCGCTGGCAACGAGTTCGAGGAAGATAGCTGAGATGGAGCGAGCCGATGATCTGAAACCCATTCAGCACTTAGATAGCAGAATAGTATAAAGAGTAACCAACATGCTACACGACGTGCTGGGCCACGCGTAGCGGCCGAAGCTCTCACCAAAGCCCTCATGACGAAGGTTGACAAGAGTTGACTCACCTAAGATTTTCAAGAAACGTACCAACTCTTTGACTGTCAAGTACAATCAAGCAAGAGAGTTTGGAGGCGGGAAACCAAGTCAATTAAAGTAACTAGCTGATGAGTAATGACATTAAGCTAACGATTGGATTTGTCAAGATGTGTTCAGCTCGGTGTTCGATCTTTTGCCGACTTCCGATCGGATCCACTTCTTCCCGGATCATCGGGCGTCCGAGGTTGGTTCCGGAGTTTGGTCCGTCCGTTTTGATTGCCTGATTGGGTTATCTGAAGCCGGCGTTGAGGACGGCGGGTACCGGAAGCATACTGTGTCTTTGCGGGTTAGGTTTGGGCAGTACACATCTGGATTGCGGTGTTGAGTTTGTCAAATGGCCTCTCTTGGAAACTGCAGTGCCTACAGGTTAAAGACGGTATCGAGGTTTGTCATTCGTTGGCCCTGCCCAAAACACGGTGGCCATACAGTACTGACAAGCTTCTGGGCACGCGGACTTGCAACCTTGAGCGATTGATGCATGGAACGCAACCTCACTAAATTTCGAGCTCTATAACATTCGACTCGAAGCTTCCAAAATCACGATCGAAGTGATTCTCAAACATTTCCGCCTCCCTTATGGTTCTGAGCCTCGTTTTTGTCCAAATACCACGCCACTTGCCTTTCATTTGCACCTGAACCCGGTTTGCCACATTCAACATTCTTGACCATCCTTTTTTATCCACGGACGACTCTTCGGAGAGTATGGTGACGGTATTATACAAGCTCATACCGGGTCCGATTTCGATATATGTCTCGTTGGCTGGGGGTCGCGGCCTTGGTGGAAGACTAGGGCTCCCGAAATTCATCATCGGTAGGTTGTCGGGGATGATGCGAAAGAGTCCCAGGCCGAAGGCGTCCGGGTCTAGTGGACTGCTGGTATTGAGAAATGTTACCGGCATGGTACTGTTGTTCGTTACTTCTATGTGGATGATGATGGTGAGGTCCTTCTTGACCTGGTCGATATTGATGGTGAGGTTTCGAGCTTGCTCAACCTTGCTCTCCGCGGCCTTTTGTATGAGAGTCGACCTTTCAACTTTTTTCATCACGCACTTTTGCTCCTCGAGCGTAGGCCCGGGACATAGCCTCATTCCCTCGCACCTACGGGGATACTTTCGGAGGCACGCCCTATATTTAGGCAAGCATTCTTCCTCCAGTGACCCTGCCCGTGCAAGGCTTTCGAGCAGAGTCATGACGAGCAGCAGGAGTAGCACCTGAAGTCCAGATGGGAAACCCATGAGCGTTTGTGATAGATGAGGTTACTGATAAACTGGTGATGGAAAGTGCCCAGGAAGAGGGCGGACATGAATGATGTAGGAACAGGAACTTGATACGTACTGCTGGGGATGGGAAATTTGACGAGTATTTAAGCTCAAGACAGGAGCATCAAAACCGTAGGGGCAAGCCAGTCGATGATACATCAGAGGGAAGCATATAGATGATCTCGGTCCTTTTGTCCAATTGTCTCTGCCAAGTCAGCATGAGGGACTTCTGTTGTGCTGTGAGCCAGGGTTACATATTCGCATGTAACGCTGTATGGGC
Source organism: Fusarium ambrosium (assembly GCA_003947045.1). NCBI lineage: Eukaryota > Fungi > Ascomycota > Sordariomycetes > Hypocreales > Nectriaceae > Fusarium > Fusarium ambrosium. The sequence goes on from NIZV01000029.1 coordinate 120,172, forward strand.
TACGTGAGCCAATGTCAGAGAGACAATGAGGCGAAAAGTGCGTTTCTCTTTTGCTGTCCAGTTAGACGGAGGGCCATTTGGTATCTACCTACCCATGCGATTGGGGGTTTATAGCAGGCTCCTCGAACTGGAGCCTAGAGCCCGCTCTAGGAAAGGTATAGCATGGGGAAAAATGATGATTTATTATTTAAAATAGTACAAATCTATGAGAAACACGTTATTGCATTATAGCTCTATTATTATGAGATGGTATCGTGATATCCTGCCCCAACGCCAGAAAGTTACCTCACCATCGTGAAGTAAGTCATTCGTCACAATGCCTCGAAACCCCCTTCGACTAGGCAAGTACAACAGACACATTTAGGTACTTATTTTCGAGCCGTAGAAGGTTCGTGGCAGGTTCTTTCGCCCTCAAGCCTGACTGGCGCCAGAACCTAAATCTCCCCGTAAACCTTCATCGCAAAGCTTGACTCTCCCATTTAAATACCAATCGGTAGATCATAAAAGATGATTGATATCTTTGCAGATCCTTTATTCAAGACGTGTGACCGTCACCACCCGGACCAGTCTCGTTTCGCATCTTGGCCGCCAACATGTGGTTATCATCCTATCTCTTTGCGACCATCATATGGCTAATTACCGCCAACGCACAAAAATATGACCCAGGAGACAAGTATGCGAAACCCTTTCAACCATTAGCACACATCACCGACCGACATAACACATGTGGGCAAAAAGGGTTGGCCAGCGACTACTCAGGTTACATAGCAATAGCAACACAGAGAGAACGTAAGAGATCTGCAAACTTGGTTAGGATAACTACTGACCCGTACTAGCCAAGGCCAAAATCCCACTCCAGGGAGAAACTCCAGTTAACGAATCTGCAAACATGTTCTTCTGGTTCTTTGAAGCTCGACATAGACCCCAAGAGGCACCCGTCGTCCTCTACCTCAACGGCGGTCCTGGAATCTCCTCCGTCTACAGAGTCTTTGACGGCAGTGGCCCTTGTCTCATCGACTGGAAGGGCACCATAACCCCTAATCCTCACAGCCTTAACGAGTACGCCAACGTCCTCTACGTCGACCAACCAGTCGGAGCGGGCTTCTCCTATGGCAACGCCAACTTTACCGACAGCCTAATGGCAGCCGACTACCTGTATGCATTCATGCAGCACTTTTACTTCGAGTTTCCCTATTTAAGAGAGAGTGAGTTTGGCATCTGGACTTCGGACTGGGGCGTTACTGCTGGACTCGCCCTCGCCCAAAAGATCCTCAAGAAGAATATTGGTCTTAACTGGTCGAATGAAACCGTGGATGGAGAGCTCCCGATTAAACTAACCATGATGGGAATGGAGAGTCCCAAGATTGATCCCCCTTCGCAGCTTGCACACATGTACATGTACATGATGAAGAACCCATGGCTCCGTGTGCAATGGTTAGAAAATGGAGAGAAGGAACTCGCAAAGTACATGGAAAAACTCGAGCCCAAGCTATTCAAGTGCGGTACTAGGAAAAAGTACAACTGCAAAAAGGAGTTGAGGGCTTATAGACGTGCCCTCCGCAGCTTGACAACTCCAGACGATTTGAGAACCGAGTTTGACCTGTGGGACCTCCGAGATGCTCGGCATAACTCTGATAGGTCTCGAAATATTGGGATGAAACGGACGCCAGCTGCTAGATGGTTGAATGATCCCCAAAACCAAGCACATCTCGGAGTGACGGGTGGTAAGCTGGCCCGTGGACCCATCGAGTTTGAGCCATGGAATATCGACGTGCTCAAGCCCTTTTCCGAAACCCAAGAGAGTGAGTGCAGAGTTGGTCATCATACGAATGAAAAGCTGATAGGGAACAGTCATCAGGTCCTGGAGATTGAATCTTAGACTCGTCGCACACGCAAGGATAAGAATGATGATCGTTGGTGGTGATGCCGGCAAGTCTCACCAACTCCCCTTGTCTTTTAGATACTAACACATCAAGTAGACCTCATCACGAACCCCGTAGGCCTCAAATGGCTCTCACAAAATATAACCGTGGGAGCCAACCACACGTTTGAAGCACAGCCACTGGTCTGGGACTCACTCAGCTTCAACTCTGAGAGGGATAGTCGACAGTTGACTGTCGGCGAGTTCAAAACAACACAGACCTTTACGTTGGTTAATGTCAAAGGGGCTGGGCATGTAATTGCGGAGCACAGTAAGTATCACTTGAACTCCAAACACGCTCCTGCTAACATGAATAGAACCCAATACTCTGGTCAAGCTATTTTGGGCTCTTGTGAGGAATAAGACCCTAGATACACCTGCCATACCATGGAGAAAGGACAAGGAGCTTTTTCAATGAGAGGGCGTGCATAACGGAGATTAGGCGAGTTGAACGCGTGCGGCCTGACCTCGACGAGGCTATGATGAAAGAGGGAAGACACTACCGACGAGCTTGGTGCGCTCATGAGTACCCTTACGAGTCTGGCTTTACTGAGTAACCTCGCAAGCCGCTGCACCTCACTTAGACTGGAGCCGTCATGCATTGCACCCTGTCCTACGACTACTTCTGCAGCGCCTGATCGCAGGCTACCCCGAAGATCAGCTTCTGCGGGCCGCGAACTTACCTCGGCAGCAGAGGTTGCTTCGACTTCTTCTTCTCGCAGCGACGGTTGCCTAACCGACCGACTTTCTTTTCATCGCAGTCGAGGTTGCCAGAGCTGCCGCTGCTTTCTGACTCTTTGACCTGCTATGCCGGACCTGCTAGTCTGAGCTTTACTGTCGAGCAGATAAATAGTTAAGAATGTCGGGAATTGCACGGAAACTAGGCGAGGGCATCATGGAGAGCGGCAGACTTGTTTCTAGGACCCGGCATATGGTGGTTTCGTGGATAATGGCAACCTTTCACTTTTGATATAGCTTCGTATACCATTTTGTGCCTGAAGATGATTAGCGAAACTTGCCTTGAGATAATAAACATTCTTATTATCTTCATAAGAAGCTCGATGACGCTGCTCTTTCCTACCTAGGCAATTGAAGCCCTATGATGGGAAATTGTTGACGTAACGAGTGACTCTCTGGGCGTCCACTGTATAGTACACCCCCTGTATGATTCACCACTGGTGACAAAGCCGATGGCTATTCCCATCAACCAATATTTCCTTTTATTGGCCTACATTGGAATGCTGAAGTATCCGTAGGTGAATCATACAGGGGGTCGATTGTAGATCCAGATTCTTCGTCAGCCGAAATTCCCCAGAAGCTGGACCTGGTATCAGAAACCCCTGCAGGTTTCAGCTCGGCGGAAACATGCCATGTTATTCCAGCAGGTGGCAGGTATCAGACGAGATGCGGATGTCCTCTCCCAGGGTGCTCCCTTACGAGAAAGAGATCTTCAGGAGCAGCATCTTTTTAGGGGAATGAGGGGGAAGGCAGCTTCTCCAACAAAAGTGACCCCAATCTCCAGGGATCAGGAGGATGCGGTATTGTGACCAATGTATGGGGGATTGACTCGAAATCATGCCACATGGCATGCCTTGTTCTCTACATTCACAGGGGACACCCCATGTTTTTGATCTCGCTCTCCCCGCGGGAAAGAGGGAGAAGGACAGATTCTTGCAGTTGGACTTTTCGCTTATACGAACTACTGCCGGGAGATGAAGCATCACCTGATGAACAATCTCAACTTTATGCTCCGAGTTATCAGTCTCTGATCCTTCAGTTGGAGAAACCCGTCGTGGTCTGTGTCGTGTCGGGCCTCGGTCGCATGTAAACAGCCCCTAGCGCCTGCTAAAGACACCCAAAACGACACTGAGAGGACCTAAGATCGACGCCGGTTAAGGCTGTCAGCCCGGATCGACAGGCGCTAACTCAAACCTCTCTGCTGAGTGCAACCCAAGCCACAGTTGCTTTGATGGATGAGCCCATGAAACCGGAGACTTGGTTCCGTCTGTAACAACGTGTTGGCTGCAGGAAAGGGAATTAATTTGGTTATGCAGCCCTTGGGTAATGTGTTGGTGGCGTACTTTGTCAGCCCAGGATCCGCTGAGAGTGGTTGGTTCCCTGTTATTGGGAATGGAGTTGCATTTGGAGAGGGGGAATTGCTCTTGTGTAATTTTCTGGAAGCAATGATCGTTGGGGCAGCCGTATGTATCAAGGCAGCTGTGATCATGAAGTTTGCCCTCTTCCTTTCTCCTGCATCTCGTCCCTTGCATCTTTCAGCTGCTGGTCCCTGTCTCCCACCCGCCGCCCTCTCCCGGCCCTTGGCTCGTTTCGCGGGCACTGATGCTTGTTATCCGATGCCTGTTTGCGGGGGAAAACCTCTGAGATTTCCAACTGCATCCTCCGACTTGTTCCTCCTCCCTACTGCAAGATGTTGGTCCACAGGTTTTCTTCCAACTCGAGCAGTAGCACACGACGTCAAGGATCTTGATCCATCAAATATGACTCCCGTCTCCCGCGTCGAGATGGATGGGCCCAGATCCACTGCGTATGACTCGTGCCGAGTGTTGCGCCCATTGGTGTCGGGAGTAATTAGTAGAGCTATCAACTCCACTGCTCGAGCACGCATGGCAGACGTACTCTATTTCTGTGATGCAATTGGTGAGATATCTTATCCTGCTGAGCTTGTGGTGCTATGCGACGCCCGATGGAAGTACGAGGCTGTCACAGCATTCACCTTGTGGACACACTCGACGGCCTGAACTCCATTTAGAGGATTCAGCTCTTCTTACCGCTCGGTGAGGTTCTGATGGCATACCCGAGATTCCTTCTGACCATCGACAATCTCGAAGAGGTAGAGAGGAGCACTCGCCTACGCTCCTCGACAAGGAGATGGAATCACACAAACAAGGATAACCTCGACAAACAAATGCAACCGTTGAAAATGTGACTGTGCTTCACACCCTCGAACCAACCAACGCCTCAGCCGCAGACATCCCAAACAGGCCATGACTCCTCCTCCCCCTACCATTGATCTTCGTGCGGCCCGCTGGAAAGCTGCGGATCCGACTCAAGTCTGTGCTTTATACTTGTGGCCTCGTTTTTTAAAACAGCCGTGAGATCGGGGCGATTCTTTAGCGTCGATGCGCCTTGCTTTTTGGGATATGTATCCTGCCGCTCCCTGCCAGTCTTTCATGTTTGCTGTTTGAGTTTGTGTTTGCTTTGTCGAGTATCTCCAGGAAGTACACCCAAGGCCTACTATCCTTTGAATCCACGTCTGCCGACCGCGGGCTCCCGTCGCCACCATGTCCGACCTATGGAAGGGCCCGCTCTACTCTCCAGGTCCGCTCAAGAAGGCCCGTCTCAGATACCCAAGGCTAACTTGTTTGCCGGATAGTCAAACCTAGCATAGATGACATGAACATTGCGAGCATCGCTTGGGGAGTTTCCCTGGGTGTTTGCTTATTCACGTTTGCAAAGGGCACGCGACAAACCATCAACTCGTGGAGGAGAGGGCGCAAAATGAACCCTTATATTATTTTGCTGTGGATGGAGTGGGCGAGTAGCTCTATTATGAGTGCTATTACTTGGTGTTATCTACGGTCTTATATCCCGGGAGGCTTCCCCTTCTTCTTTGTTCTGGGTATGCTCTTTAACCTGCCTGGATGACACTCTTCACTAACGCAGGGCAGTCTTTCTCTGGTGTATTCAACTACAAGCCCTCATCCAAATCATCATCAACCGAATCGCCATCCTCATGGTGGTCCGACATAACGCAAGAAAGCTCAAGCTCGGCGCATTCCTCGTCATTCTCTTTGTCAACATCAGCGTGTTTTGTATCTGGATCCCGGCTCGCCTGGGGATCAACAAGACCTGGAAGGACATCAACAATGTCTGGGACCGTATCGAAAAGGTCATCTTTTTGCTTGTCGACGCCGGTCTTAACTTTTACTTTATTCACCTGGTGCGATCGCGGCTTATCGCGAATGGCCTTACCAAGTATGGGAGGCTCTTTCGCTTCAACTTGGGCATGATTGCTGTGTCCATGACGATGGATGTATGTCAGAATTTTCTTTTACACTGGGTTGATGCTAATCTTGGTTCAGGTCCTTCTCATTGCCATGATGTCTCTTCCCAACGACATCGTGTAAGTCTCTTCACTTCATCAGATCGGCATCTCATTGACAACCCAATAGATACGTCCAATTCCACCCCCTCGCATACCTCGTCAAGCTCCACATCGAGATGAACATGGCCGACCTCATCACAAAGGTAGTCAAAGCCAGCAACCCATCAGGCTACCCCGACTACTCAGGCTCTCGCTCCCGCACGACACAACAGGGCAAGAGTTCAGGACGCGGAACTACCGGCAACAACAAGCACACGCCGTCTATGTTCGCCGGCGGAAACACGACATACATCGAAGCCGGAGCCGAGGACATTGAACTCCCAACACGAAACGAGCACGGTATCCAAAAGACGGTTCGGACCGAGGTGGTGGTCAAGCCATCGCGACAATCGCAGTACGACGATCCAGACCTGGCGAGTGAGTCGAGTTCAACGAGGCAGCTCAAGAGGGAGCACTTTCCGGTATGAGAAGATACAAATTGTTTGGTAAAAATGAAACACTGCTTGAGATTTCTGAGTAATGATAGATGCCTGAGCATCGGCGCCGGAGCTCCCAGGCCCCAATCCTGATCCAGACGTTTGACGCGCCGTCCAGCACTGCTTAACAGTAGACGATACCCGCTTGCTTTTTTTTCTCCGTTTCTTTTATAGATTATCTTAGAATAGGGTACTTGTGTAATAGAAAACAAGGTGCGATCCTTTGTTATTGTCTAGGAGTTATACTACAACTCGCTTGCTCAAGGCCCGAAGCCAACTCACCTCTGGATCCACCTATGAGTATTAATTGAATGACTCATCATGAAATAGAAGTGAAAGAAGATGCAATGCGACTCTTCTGATCCCAACAGATTGAGGTAAGTAAGCAAGACGCGATGCCTGTCTCAATTCTGGCCCACAGCACACACATGCGACAAGTCAGTAAGGAAAAGGCGAAGAAGCTCTGTCACATTTTTCGTCATTTTACCGAGGCATAATCGGAATTAAACTCTTCGTCTAAGCAAGGCACCGCGGCTAGCTTAACACGCCGCATTTAATGATCGACGAGCTCCGGCAGGCCAGCTCAGAGCGGACTCTCTTCCGCACACCTGGCTTAGTGCCCCGATAGACGATCTCTGGCAGTGAATGCCTGTTATTTCTGGCGAGGTCTTGGCAGATTCATGACTCGAATGACAAGACGAAATCTCATCTAGACGAGCAATGGCTCAAAAGTCCCCGTCGTCCGATCGCAATTTAATCGGGATATCAGGCCATGTCTTAACCACCCTGGTGATCGCCATCATGGTCCGACGTTTGAGGCCAGACGAACAACATACTTCTAGGGTTGTCATCCTCGATCAGTACGATTCTCGTCAATTGGGCCATCTCGTGCTTAGGACCGGCACAACTGTTAGCCCAGATTGTTGACTGGCTGAGCAGAATCGGCTACTCGTAGATTCTTCTCACTAAAATTCTTCGTATTACAGGGCATGTCTTTGTCCTTCCATAACACCGGACGTTCTAAGCTTACGACGCTACTGATCTGCGAAACTCGTCATGCAACGAACAATATGGATCTCAAAAGGGTCGAAGCTTTCTTCCGGAGCCTCCTCTGTATAATGACTATCGGTGAATATCTGAGTCTTTCGCTGCTCCAACCAAGCCTGCATGTAGATTCTTTTCCACTGTGTTAGCATTAGGATATGATGCCATGAGGTGTTGATAATGTGTTCTCTATTATAGCTGAAGTCCGGCCCTCGATGGGATAACTGAGTCAGAAGAACACGAGGACACAAGCACGATGCCATGGGAGATATTTTTCTGGTTTATGTACAATCTGGAGATATAAGGCGTAATGAGCAACTGAGAGCTATTCATTCAACATCCATTCCATATTCCAACTCCCCAGAAGGCAGTGAGCTACGCCATGTATTGAGCAAACCAGTCCAAGAACTGCTGAGGCTCCTTCTGGAAATAAGTATACCCATGCCAGCGCTTCGTCGTTCCCTCAATCCAATGCAGCTTCTTCTCAGTGATAGGAATGTTGTCATACATGGACTGAACGTCCTCAGGCCGTGTGCCAGTGTCATCATGGACCTGATACAAAAAGGTCGGGACCTTGACGTGCTTAGCGTCAGATGCCGGGGCAACGTAATCAACGTGGAAGCTTGTCTTGAGGAAGAACCGCCGGTCGACCTCCTCCATATAAGAAGCTGGAGCTCCAAGTGCCTGGAGAAGAGTCTCGAAGACGACTCGAATAGTCAGAGGCTGAGGAGCAACCATGCAACGGACTCCCTCAAAGGCCTCGGGGTGACGCTTCATTGCGGCTAGAGTTGCGTTGGCTCCGGCGCAACGACTGAAGAGACCGATGGTCATACCGCTTGTGTCTGGGCGGTTGCGGATATACTTGAGGGAACCAAGGACATCGCGCCATTCGTAGAAACCAAAGAGGCCGTTGTTGCCACTTCCGCTATGGCCGTGGTTGCGTAGGTCATAGGCGAGAACGTTGTATCCAGCATCATGAAGGATCTTGTAGTCGGGGATAAAGTTGACATCAAAGTCATTTCCCGGGACGAGTGACTTCCAAGGCTCCAAGTGAGAAGGAAGCCCAGCACGGCTGAACCAGTGAGGATGGTTGGCGATGATGATTTTGTTGGAGCCCTTGCATGGGATGAACCATCCCTCGAGAGGAACTCCATCTTCAGATGGGAAGAAGACGTCTTCGTACTCAAGGTCAGCTTCTTCGGGGTAGTGAAAGATGGGCGAGAGAGTCCATCCGCGGAAGTCGTCAACCACGGCCTGGATCGTGGCGTGGATCTGTTCTTCGGAGAGGGCCATCTTTGCTTGTAGATGGTGCAAGTGGATGATGTATGTGAGGTGGCTTGACTGAAAGAGGAGCACCTTTGTAGAAAATGCCGCGAGTCCTAGTTGTCTTGTGGCAATATTTAAATCTATGCGAGACTTCCAAGACCTTTTATGCCCCATTCACCTCCTTCTCTTGGCAATCTTGATCACAAGCAGCCAGCCCTCCACAGATCGAGCCCCAGCCCAGCCAAGCTTCAACACCTCTCATCACAATTACGGTTAATTGAGCCGCCAAGCTGTCAGATATCGAATTAACTGCAGTCACTCGGCTTAAGGTTAAATCCAGATGAATATTCCCGTCGTTTGCTCAGTTTGTTACTCGGACATTGATATGGTTTCTTCGCCACCTCCGACGCGGACTTTATTTTTCTATAATCCCGTTTAACTCCAGCCTACTCATCCCGTAACTCCAACAATCCCACCTCGCCAAAATATACGAGGGATATCTAATTACTGACGAGTGATATCTTGACCCCGTTAAAAAAAAAAACTCAGTTGAGAGTTCCTTAGAAAAGAATTCCTGGGTATGAGCCCGCCGGGGCCAACTTCTGGCTTGCCTCTTTAATACCCGCCACCTTCGATCCAGACGGCTACGTGAAGGAAGTTTTCCTAATACTCATGAGTTGGCCATAAGCAGCTCATTATCATGAGCTGGGAAACACTCGCTAGTTGGGTCCTGTTGAAGCCTAATGCCCTGTCTCAAGTGGGACTATTAGCAGTTCTTTCAACAAAAAAAACCGGCACTCGTAGATATCTAAAAGTAACGGATGGTAGCAGCCAACTCTACAGCCCTTAGCGATAGCTGAAGGGGTATACCACCACAATACCAAGTTCTTTGTTTTTGGAACAGAAACTTTTGCCATTACTGTATTTCCTAACCTAAGATCCATATTCTTTCTTATTAGGTGCGTGTTTGTAGTTGGAATTCGTATGTTCTTTGTTCGCGGCGTCGTTGTTCTCCTCTAAAAAGGGAAGTTGCCACCATTCTTAACAATGCCTCCAGGATAACCTGATAAAGAGCCGTTCATGATATATATTCTCTGGCCTGAAACGTATGCCAGCTTCGCGGCTTGGCCGTGACAATTACTTGAAGCAACTTATTGACAAAACTCACACCCCTAACAGTTCAGATGCATTGCATTCTCACAGAAACTGGCACAGAATGCCGCGATAGTGTGCTAACGACAGCAGCAAACATACTGGGAATTTTAACGTTTGCATGCGGCGTGTTTCTCTCTTTCACCGCTTTGGTCACCATCACTCGAAACGCTGACAACGAAGTACAGGATCTGTCCATGGCCCTGAACCGGACAGATATACACCTCGGTGATATCAACGCCTATCTAGCACAGTTAGAAATCGAACGAGACCCGATTCTGAAGGAGATGCGGCCCACGGTGACCAGTAGCTACAGGGGATTTTTGCAAGCCCGTGATGATATCAGGGACTACTTGAAAGAATTCGCACCAGAGATTACCCAAGAACAACCAAAGCCATCCAACAGCATGGGCCTGAATCATAGCAACACTTGGCCACAGAACCCTCCTATACCACCATCGGATGGACCGGACTATTCTGACCAAACTTCCCAGGGGCCACGGAAATCATCATCCCTGTGGACTCGTTCTAAATGGTGGTACCACAAAAAGGAAACAGCGGCAAAGATGGCAAGGTTGGAAAGTTGCAGGCAGCACTTCAATGCTATCCAGCTGACTCTTATTGCGAGGTAAGTTTGAGCAGAGTTTATCTTTTGTGTTCAGTAACTAACGTCTGTCTTCAAATGACAGAAAGATGGAGCAGCAGAAGTTGTCAGTGGAATCACTGCGTCGGGCCGTTGACAGTCTGGCCCCGAAGACTGCATACCTCGAATAGGGACCTGTAACGGTGATGAAAGGGCTGGCATTAGTGACTGAGGAATAGTGGACTCATGTTTAGTAGTATAACTCCCACATTCATTGTCGATGATCTCTCATAGGCTTCCTATGTTGGAGGCTAAATGTGATAGTGACCTAGGGGGGGCCTTTGGACATGGCACCTTTCAGCTAGTATCCTTTGGCGACCCCGCTAAACAATTCGATATCCATGTCTGAAGTAATCAGGTGTTTCGCTACCAATATATTATAGGGCAGAAACCATAATCAGTTCGGGAGAATGGCCGAACTTCAGGTGTTATCATGTAGTTTAGTTGAACGCGAGCATCTTGATGTGTGGCTTCAACCGTTCCAAATGAATTTAAAGACCAGACCCATATTAACCTACAACTCGAGAAATAATGAAACAGTGAATTGACTTGCTCTAGGGTACGATGTCAATGGTCCACGATCTCCTCTGCATAAACCTCCCATGACGTGTCTTGGTCCTGGGCCCGGCCCAGGGGAAAAATCGCGCCATCTGCTGTTCCTGGTTGCATCGCTTCCGATAAGGTTACGAGGCTTAAGCCAAAGGCCGATCTGGGCTTGATGCCCTGAAACTATGTTCCGTAGAGGGTCTAGATATCTAAACTCAACTTGGTTGTGGAATTTGCCAAGCTTATTGACGTAGGGTGGCGCCGGGTGACATGCAAGTCAAGATTCGCAGTGTTGATTCTTGAATCTGCTTGATTGGCTTATAGACCATCAGACAGAGTGAAGATGTATAGCGGTTATGTTTAGAAGCTGGGTTTGACAGATGGAACGGCGAAGATGTTGGGTTTCCTAAGACCTACGGTAATACGAAGGGATTTTCTTTTTTCAATGATTGAGAAGCATCTAATATAGATGTTTATATGAGTTCCATAACAACGTTTATGGCGTGCCTTATTGTGTTGCCTCGATTCTTGGTTATGGGAACATGCTCGCCGTTTTTCACCGGCACTCCCGACGTAACGAACCTCGAGGTTGCTGGGCTGAACTTTGAGCCTCAACTCTTTGCATTTGGTGACTGAATGAGGGTGTAGAAAGGGAAAAGGGTTGAAAATTAGTACTCCTGTGTGAATGGTGAAAAGTTCTCAACAAGGAAAAGGTTTTCCTTGATATACCTATGATAGCATCGAATTGTCAAATAGTAGAGCAGTTACTAAACCACTGAGGCACAAACCTGCTGATGTGTTTGTATCCATGCTTGTGAATAGGCTGTAGTAAGTAGAGGAGGCGTTCGACTTGGCCCCCAAACAGACATTGGATGACGTGTTTTCAGATATCAAGCTTACCAAGGCGACAGAGATCTTGGAAGCGGCTTGGAGGGCGCTAGTGAAAGCACAACTGTTAACCAATGCGTTTGTGGTCTTCATGGCTCAGCCCTGTTTGTGAATATTCTGTCTGGGCTGACGGCATAACACACCAGGAACACGGGAGCTGGCCTCAGAATAAACGTCAGATCTTCGGAGCCTGGTTGTCAAGTAACCAATATCAGACACAGCCTGCATATCAAATGCAGTCAGACAGTGCGGCACAAAGATGCCCAGACGCCAATGATATCAGACAAGCAAATATTACGCATGTTTACAAAAATATCTCCATCGTATGCCTCGTACTGCGTACGTAACCCCCCCCCCCCCCTTTGTAAATACCGCACAAACAAAATGACGGGTTGCACAAGAGAATAAAACGCCTCATCCGGGTGCAGTCGGATTTCTAGGCAGACGAAAGCCAAGAACGACGAAAACATCTGGGCGCTTAGAGGAGAAACGTGCAAAGCCCTTCCCGTCGTTCAATCTCTGGGGCAACGCGCCTGGTGAGACAAGCCACGGGAAGGACACACGGCAAGGTGTCAGATCCTGCTAATTGAATCGGGGCGATGCACGTTTTGGATGTAGATCCATGTGATGAGGCCCCCCTCCCCCGTGGTGGTGTGATGATGCTTGCGGGCTTGGCTTAGTACCCGTGGCTGGAATGTCTTGGATGCCGTGGGCTAGCCCCGATGACCCGATACCTTAAGGCTATCCGCGTCCGGCAATATGAACAAGAGGATCTAAGAGAAAGCTTGAGTATAAAGGTCGTTTACCAGCTTCCTGGTTGTCGATCCATCCTTCTCTCTTCAGCTATATATCACACACATACACTCGCCACAAAAAAAGTCACTCGTTGACCCCTCCTACTTAACCTCGACACTCGCTACAATAATTTCCATCTTTTACAACATGAACAAGATCTTCCTCTTCATTCTCTCGGCTACTGCCGTGCTTGCCGCCAACCGAAGTCCCCTCCTCGCCGTTCGACAGGTCGTCACCATTCCTTGCTCCGACCAAGGCCTCAAGGACTGCGGTACAGGCTGTATCCAACAGGATTGGACTTGCTGTCCCAGTAAAGCGGGCGGCTGTCCTCCGACGGCATTCTGTGATGTGGGTACCAATGGCGAGTATGGGTGCTGTCCCAATGGCAGCAAATGTGGTGGTGATGGTGGTGCCAACACTCAAGGCATGACCAGCACCATCGTCATCCCTGGTAGAACAACGACTATCTATAACCCTCTCGACACGGAAGAGCCTCAGGGACCTATCGTGGAGACACAAACGTCTCTCATCATTGAGGTCAGCCAAACGACCATCGATATTCCCATCTCTCAGACCAACGGCGGTGGTGCCGCCCCTAGTGGCAATGGTGGTTCTGGCGGTGATGGCGGCTCGGGCGACGGCGGTGCAAGCGGTGATGGTGGTGCCTCGGGCGATGGTGGCGCCTCTGGCACGGGAGATGCCGGTTCTGGTGGTGACGGCGGTGCCTCTGACGCGAGCGACGTGCCTCCCGTCATCCAAACTTCCAACCCGGACCCCGTCCCCGTCCCTGGCACAGAGACTGCTACCGGTACACCAGTCCCCATGCCCGTCCCAACACCCGTCATCGTCAACGCGGCCTCGACCAATGGCTACAACTGGATCGGTGGTGTCCTAGCTGGTTTCATGGCTCTACTGCTTTAGAGCCTTTCACTAAACTTTGTCTTTCATTTGTCGCGGGAATGGCTGCTAGCTAGTGAGCAGCTAAGGAATGGTCTGGATCGTCGAAGATGTGGCTGCAGGAGCAGTTTCAGGAACACGTGCGCTAGGGACAGGTACAGTGCAGGTTGGGTACCTGATCGGATGTAATCATCTGTCAATATAATTAATGAACGAATCAGTTGAAGTCTCACATCGGATCTGGTAGATGTATGCGGGCGGGTGGATGATCACCCGTCTTACACGCATATGCGACGCGGTTATCTCGACGATTGTAACGCTATAATTCGCAGTAATCCTGGTACTTTAATGACAAGGAGTCAATAACATGGAGTCAAGGTCTCATATGAGACCATGGACTCTCGTGTTTAGCTCACAGCGACGAATTGCATCCAACCGAAGCCAAGTGCGACAAGCCCAATTGATGGTGCGACAATGAGTATATTACTTTTACCTACACAACCCTCTCTTACTCAATCTTGACGCAAACCTTGCCCTGGTGCTTGCCCGACCATTGATACTCATAAGCCTCCTTGAGCTGGTCCAGGGTAAAGATCTTGGGATCCACGACAGGTCGAAGCTTCTCTGGGTTAGCCTCGACAGCACGGCACAGCTCCTCCATCTGAACACGGCTGCCGACCAAGATACCACGTGTAGTGCAGAGATGAGTCAGGTTATCGAGGAATCCAGGCTGTTCCTTATCGGTACCACCAACGAAACCAATGATGGTGATGAGACCGTCAATCTTGATGCTGTTGAGTGACTGCTTCATCGAAACGGGACCAGCAACCTCGACGACATGATCGACGCCGACACCGCCAGTAAGCTCCTTGGCCTTGGCGCCCCATTCCGGCGTGTCGCGGTAGTTGATGATGTGGTCGGCGCCGAGCTTCTTGAGGAGCTCAGCCTTTTCGTCTGAGCTGGTGGTCGCGATAACCTTTGCGCCGGCGGCCTTGGCGAACTGGACAGCAAAGATGCTCACGCCACCAGTACCCTGGGTGAGCACCCACTGGCCGGGCAGCACCTTTTTATCAGCGACACCGAAAAGGGCGTTCCATGCTGTGAGACCGGCGCAGGTGAGGGTGGCGGCTTCGTGGAAGTCGAGGTTGGAGGGCATGGTCACGAGACCTTGCTCGTCAAAAGCACCGACGGAGCGGAACGTTCCGTGGACGGCGCCGCCCAGACCAGTCTGAATGGAAAGACCATCGAGAGAACCACCAATGTGTCCCTGGTTGAAGAGAGTGACGACCTTGTCACCAGGCTTGAAGCGCGTCACATTCTTGCCGACAGCTAGGACAGTACCGGCGCCGTCAGAACCGGGGATGACGTTGGGGACTGCCGGGAAGGGATACCGGCCGAGCGGGATAATGAGGTCACGGTACTGTGACGTTGTTAGTGAGGGGAAACTTTACTTTGGAGGAAAAGACGCACGTTGAGGGATGCGCCCTGGACTGTCGGATCGAGTTAGCAGAGCTCAAGGAATTCTCAATTTGTTTGTTGTTCCTGAAACTTACTCTTGACCAAGACTTGGCTGTCGCCGAGTTCAGCGAGAGGCTGCTCAGAAAACTGAAGAGCGTTGAATCCATCCTTGCCATCCTGAGCGGTGACGTTCCACTGCTGGGCGGTCTGGGGAATCTGTATCTGAACCATTTTTGAAGATGTGTTGATGTGTTATGATGTGGAAAAATGTCTCTGTTTCTGGTGATGGAGAACAACCAGAACTAGACTATATACCTCTCGTTTCCATGATTCCGAATCCCCAAGATAACCCATAGTTGGATTTGTAAGGAACCTCTTCCGTGGAAAAGTGCCTTGTTCCCAGCAGACTGGGGACTTCCCTGACGCAACCTCGGTGGTCCGCGGGTCCGCACACGCACGGCCATACTCAAGATGGTTGACGTGATGAATTCTCCGTGGATCCTTCACCACGGAGCAAACAAACACGGTCTGGCAAATGCCGTCACTTGAACGGGGCCGCTCGGGGTTACAACCTCGAAGCCGTAACAAGCAAAGCTCCCCGTGCAATATGGTGGAAGTGTTGCGTTTCCCCGCCTAGAGACCCACGTTCCCGCCGGACGTTTATGTCACTTTTCCGACTTTTCGGGTCCGAGATGGGGCCGTGAGGTTTCTAGAAGGATTTTTTTTTATGCGTTGAGTGTCGTTGATCTTGGAGGTTGCATGTTCCCATGACTCGTGGCTCATGCGGTTCCGGGTCCGCTCTGGTCAATGGGCGGCGTCTATGAAGTGTTTACCAAACATGAATCGTGACAATGAATGACATTGTAAGGTATGTCGATAGAGATGATATTGAGAGTTTCATGAATGTCAAGGTGTAGATTTACAGCTATTCCGTTCCTGCCGTTCCTTCCAGTAATTCACATCCATGCATCAATTGGCGTGATCCTCTTTATCGGGGTTACAGTTGCCCCGCTAACCTGATCCAAGCCAGTTCCCATACTCTGGACACATGTCAGCCAGCACCTCGTTCCACGTATTAGCTACATGACCTGAAGCAAAGAAAAGAAAAAAAAAACAAATAATCATTCAACTAAGTTCCTGACTTATTCCATGGCTCATCAGATCAACATCCAACAAAACGGACTCGGCCTCCAGCTGCCAAGCTCCAGTGGATCATCCTCTGCATTGACGACCCCTCGGCGCACCGCTACGCCCAACCCTGGCTCCCCTTCTGGCCTCGTCGTCTTCTCGGGTGGAAGCGCCGCGAACAATCTCGTCGATGTCTTTGAGAGCGTCCGAGATGCTAACCAGTGCACGCTCAGCTACGTCATTCCCATCTCGGACAATGGAGGTAGTAGCAGCGAGATCATCCGCGTGTTTGGTGGGCCAGGTGAGACCTCTCCTCCCCTTGCATGCAGCTAAGACTGACCGGGGCCCAAGGTATCGGAGACGTGAGGTCACGTTTGGTTCGTCTTATTCCGAATGACGGGAGTTCTGAGACGGCTGCTATAAAGCTCTTCTTTAATCATCGCTTGCCCAAGGCTTACAATGAGGCGAGGTCCGAATGGTTTGAGATTCTTGAGGCCACGCATCCACTTTGGGATGACATTTCGTCGCCTAAGCGTGAACTCATCCGGTCTTATCTCAATAGCTTCAATCTTGAAGTTGTGAAGCGCATGAGACCTAGCAGTCGGTTTGACTTTTCGGGTGCTAGTATTGGGAATCTGTTTCTCACAGGAGCTCGCCTCTTTACTGGTAGCTTCGAGGCAGCCATTTATCTTTTGAGCTCCATCTGCTCAGTGCCGGACCGGATAGCAGTTCTTCCTGCGCTTAACACCAATTTCGCCAGTCATATTGCTGCAGGGTTGGAGGATGGGACAATAATCACAGGCCAGAACGACATTTCTCATCCCAGCGCACCAACTGCAGCTGTCCCCGGAACTTCAGCTGGCCTTCACAGCCCGACGGTATCGAGGCACGAAGTTTGGGATCATCATCATGTAGAAGACGCCAACCTCCCGGGAACCCTACCGGCGCTGCGACGACCAGCTATCGCCTTCTCTAAGGAACAGGAGGAGGACTTGCCAGCGAGAATATCCCGGCTCTGGTACATCAATCCATATGGCGAAGAGATCAAGATGCCTGCCAACCCACGTGTCTTGGATGCCCTTCGCTCAGTACACAGCATAGTGTACAGCATTGGATCCTTGTTCACATCTCTGGTCCCCAGTCTTGTCCTACGTGGTGTGGGAGATGCGATCGCCAGTCCCCAGATCCGGAACAAGATCCTCATCCTCAATGGTACTACCGACCGAGAAACTGGTCCCTCTACGGCGCCCTTTACTGGCCTCGACTTTGTGGGCGCTATCGCCAAGGCTTGTGCCGACTCGAGAGGCCTACCACAGCCAGAGGAGGATGAGTACTCCCAGTACGTAACTCACGTCATCTACATCGAAGGACCAAACTCGCCCAAGGTGGATAAGCAACAGTTTGGGCTTCTTGGAATCGATGCGACGAGACTATATGGGCCCAAAGACGAGACGGGCAGAGGAGGAAAATATGACGCCAAGGCGTTGACCCAAACACTCGAGTCCATCATTGGGAGAAAGGATGCTCGGTCGGATAGAAGCCGACGTAATACTCTTGTAGGATGATGACGGATGGTGTAATAGAGGTATTTTGCATTAAATAGGAAACTCGCTTTGGGTATGTAATCGAACCTGGGCTGACCCGTATCGGCCGTTGTGTAAATCTTCCATCATCTTGTAATACCTTCTTCTCCCGTACGCCATGTTGTACAATCCAGTCTTGTCCCTCAACCATTAAATCCCCTTTCCTCTCCTTTTCCATCAAAGCGACCCCTGTGCTAAGAACAGGTAGACCATGACGACAGGCCAGCAAGTCGATAGTAGTAACGCGGCAAGGACAGAGCTGAGCCCGACGTAGTTCTTGTCAAAGGGTCCCTTCCAGCGGTCGACGAGGGCGCAGGTGCTGAAGATCATGGCGCATCCGTAGACGGAGACTGCCCAGAAGATTCCGAGCTTGATGGCTGAGCCGCGGTCTTCGGGGCTTAGGACGACGCCCGAGGTGTCGGGGACAAAGGTTGAAGAGAGGTTGTTGCCCATGGTGGATGAAGTTGAGGTGAGATTGTATGTGGGTAGGAGAGTTGTTGGTTGGAGATGGGGCCTTGTGTTTTTTTTGGTTGGTAAAAGAAAGTTTGAGATTGATTGAATGTAAATTGATCCAGCAATAGCTCGCCTGCGAGTAAAGAAAGGAAAAGACTTCAGATTCCCTCCCAAACAGCGAGACGGCGTCAAGAAAAAGGCTCTCTCTGGCTCTCTTCACCCCTCGTCACAATCGTGAGAGACAGGGGGTTTTTCCCAGCCCGTCACAACGGGACCATGCCCCTGTCGCAGGCTGGGCGTCGATCAAAGGCACTAAAGTGGCAACCAGCCAATGACACGTCTCAGTCACCATCGGACCAGGTCAAGCCGGTCGCGGATTCGTCTTGGTTGGTGATGCTGGCTGCAGAGAGGGGTTCAAGGCTGTCCAATCGTCTCAGAGGTTTAAGCGCGGGGAGGATCACAAGTGATAAGAATAGGATGGTCTTGGTGAGTCGATTAAAGGCTTGTGATGAGCCCATTTAACAGACAAGAAGCCAATGATTCTACTTTGTGAATTACCTTCCCAGCCTTTCTCTGGTCATGCTGACTTTTTTTTTCTCCTTCACCGCATTGATGAGAAATTAGTTCATTTGTTTGGCGTCTTGTCTCGCGGTTACAAGCGAGTTTTGAGTTGTTGGGAAATGTGACAGTGGTAAAACGTCTCAGCTCACACGCTTCTTCTCTAGCTTCTCTAACCACCGCCTCGCCAAGTCCGAAACCTCCCACTCGTCCTCATCCCCTTTAGCCTCTTCCACAAGCGTCTTGATTGTCGGCTTGAGTTCCTCCCACATGTTCAAGGGCACACATTCATCCACAAATTCGAGTAAACTCACGATCCAACCCCCGTCTCCCCTTTCCTTCTCGATGAGCTTCCCGATCGGCCCCACCGTCACCTCCGGGAACCTGGCTAGTTGAGTCCGACACCCACGGAACGGGGGCCAGTTTGCGTCGGCGAGCCAGTTGAGTAGACCCGGTACGTGCGGGCGCATTTCCTCTGCGGTTTTTACACGTTCTTGGAGAGTGCGCTCGGCGATGTGATCGCTCTTTGTTTGAGGAACCCATACCGCTGTCGGATCATCCATGAAGCGTATGAGCGATGCTGCTTCGCTGCAGAGGTTCGTCGCACCTTGGTAGTGCGACGCCGTCGTGTTGGAGACGGGTGTTTCGGCTACGGCTTTCAGGGCCGGACGGTAGAGTTGAAGCTCCTCAAGAGGAAGGTCGACAACTATTTCGTTGAGGGCTGTCCAGGCAAGGTAAAATTCGTCTTGGTCTTTTATTGGTGATTTTATGATGTCAGAGACTGCAGCCACTATTGGAGCTTCTGTTGCGCGTGATCGGATTGTTTCGATTCCGGGGGGTTTGCGTTGGTGAGACTTGAAGATGGCTTGGCTGGCGGATGAGAGGATGGCTGGAACTCGAGCTCCAAATGCCTCTTCATCTAGGCTAGCCAGCAAGTCGAGGTCTATCGTGTCGCCGTTGCCCTTGGCGCTTGTTGGCGTATTTTCTTTCATGTCTTGAGTGCTCATCGTGAATTTGGTCTCTGCTCTTGGTTGTGAAGGTGATGCAAGTTCTTGGTGTTTAGGGTGCGTCAGCTTGTTGGAGATATTCACTAGCAGCAGACCGTCAGAGTCACACCGACCTCTCAGTAAGCATTCACTCAAAGCCACATTGTCTAGCTCCGCATGCTGCATACCCAGGCGATATAAGCCTTGCTATTTTTTTTCATCTTTTAATTTTTATTTTTTAATTTTTAATTTTTAATTTTTTTTTGCCTCATTAACATGAGAATTGACTTACACCTCAGCTCTCGTGCGTGGTGGTTTGAGTTGGGTCGACGCGGCCATACACAAACCTACTTGTCTTTACTCCTCGCAAACGTAGAATGGTCAATAAAGGCGTTTTATTTTTCAGGTTTATTTATTTATTCCGCCTCAATGTCCCACGGTGACCAATCCTCTTCCCTTCGGCGCTCTACTCATGACTACCCTATGTCACTGGACACAAGTATTTCGATGGTCAATATTCCGTAATGGCTACTCAGACGAATTTCTTTGTCTTTCCATCATGTTATCTTCTGGATCAGACTGGATTCAAAGGCATCGAAGCACCCTAAAGCGGCTTTGTGAGCTGCTTTGTCTCAAGTCGGACTGTTCTTTGTCTTGTCCATGAAACCGATTGATCAATACCATTAAACAAGGAGGATGATCTTTACTTGTATTCCTTTGTTCGGGGAAAGCTTGAGGGATATGAAGCCCAGGAGCCTTCCCTCCAACTCACACATCGACAATTCTTAAAAAGCGATAATTGCAGTCCGAGAGTTCGTTCGAGACAGCACCCATAGTTAGGTTCTGGCCAGAACGATACTAGGCCGACTTTCTAGACATGGAACCTATGCGGCGGCATGACCGGGGCAGGTTTGAATACTACCCCAGATGCACCAGAGAGTGGGAATCGTACGATTTCCTTCTAGCCCTCCCGGAAGTCCAAGCCTCCCTCCGCGAACTCTGGTCCGACTGGCTCTCAAAGCAAGCCCCAGACTACATCTTCAACCCCTGGTTGAATGGCTGCGTATGGATGCTCTACCTCGTAGAGAGGGAGCCTCTTAGGTGGTGCTATAACCGTCCCAGACCGAACAAGGAGACGTGGGGTGAGACTGCTCATCTTGTACGTTTGCTCGTGCAGTGGCAGGTCGTGTATAGGACTATGGAGCAGAGTCGTCGTGGGCCTTTGAGTCGCAGGAGACGTAATCTCTTTGTGCGTGATACCCTTGCGATCGTTTCTGTTTGGGCTAAACTTCAGCTCTCTGGGTCGGCGACGATTCGTCATGTCAGGGAGACGTTGCCCCCGTCGCTTCGGTAAGTCATCTACTCGGCCTGTGAGATTTCTTGTAGGCCGTGTGATTTCGGGTGTCACTCGATGAGTGTGAAGGAAGTCAACTGCACTGACATTGCGCAACGCGGGTCAGCAGGTCAAGCAGACGACACTTAACAATTGAGCTGTCGATGGATAATAAATCGCATTCTTTACCTCTTCAATAAATTCTCAAGATTAATTCCAATTAAAATCCCATCATTAATTCCAAAAAGATGGTCACGAGTCACCTAGATAGCAACATCCCATAGCTCTCAAGGGAGCAGGGCTGGTAAGGCCCGAGGATCAATCAAGGAAAGGGGGGTACGCTAGAATATCACCTCTTCGCACCGGTACTCGGTCTGCATATTTTGAAACATGCCCCCAAATCAACCCGAAAAAATCCCAAAATCCTCATGTGAGCACCAGCCGCGGAACGGCTTCCCATACGATGCGCTGAGGGCTTGGACAGTTCGGAGTTGAATCTAGGACATATGGTGATGCCTGAGATCTTTGGTGACCCGTAACCGTTAGACCAGATGGGAGCTGGTCTAGTTGTTGAAGGGATTACTGCAATTCTACGTGATATGTGTTCGTTTTTTTGAAGTGCAGGTGTTGAGCAGTGTTGGTGTTGACTGTTGGCAGTGTCAGGGGTTGATATGTGACATCATGCAGGTACTGCACTAAAAATTGGTGGAGTGGATTAAAAATGGGTCACGATTAGTTGGAGGGAGCTTCTTTTACAGATGGAATTAATTTCATGTACAACCTACAGCATGGCTGTAGATTCCTAAAGAATAGATACCCCTTGACTCCTTCAACTGACACACTTCAACCGAACCATTATGCCAAGGCGTTTTTGAAAAGATGAAAGATCCTCCGAATCATCCCATGGAAAAATGACCGCGAATCATTGTAGTTTTGGAAAACATGTACCCTTTGATCCCTTGTCCCCCTTGGAACGGTCAGCCATCCCATCGAAGGCCGGGCATCAACTATAACAAAAAACACATTATCAACACATCATAGCATCATAGCATCATATCGTCCCACTTGGAACGATCTTGTGTGTCGGTTATCCCGGCTTCAACTATGATAAAGAACACATTTTCAACAGATCATAGCATCATATCCCAATGCTAACACAGTGGCCTTTGTCCCACTTGGAACAGACACCTTCAATCCCCTCTGACCCATCGCAGCAAGCCAACACCAAGAGATGAATCCCTTGTCTGAATGTTGACCTCGAATCCAAGCTCACCACCACTATAGCTAGTCAGTATCTCATCCCTTGATCTCAGAATCATCTGTCATGACTTACCTCCTCTGATAACTGTCACGACGTTCCTCTCATCTGTCCAACCTCGTCCCCAGAACAAATCAAAAGACGCTCGATAGCGGGACCTAAATCCGTCGATGATCCCGGCCCTAGAAGTGTCTACCCATCCGCTCGTACGCCCTCATCATATCCTCTGCATCCCGAGCGTTCCTAAACTGTCGTGGAACATTCGCCTGGAACCCATCCCACCGTGGGGCCTGCTGGTCGAACCCATCATACCATCGTTCCCAACGATGTCCAGGGCTGACATTCCTGACATTTCCCCCTCCAAGGATATAGTTCCAGTCGTCTTCGTGTTGTTGTTCTTCCTCTCTTCGTGGACGGCGGTAGCCAGGGCTGACCCGTCTAGGACTACGGGGGTGAGCATCGCGTCGCGGCTGGTCATGTCTGTGTCGTCTGCGGCGGCGGGAATCATCGGAATCACTGTCAGAGAAGTCGTCCCGCCCACCGTCGTGCTCGAAACAACAGCCTCCTGGACGTGTGGCAGCATTCCGGCACCCTCGATGGCGGCACGAGTGATTCTCGCAGAAATCGGATCCTTCCAGTCGTGCAAGCTCGCACCCACGTCGCCTGCAGACGTGATCAGTGCAGAACCGACTATTCATGCGAGCCTCAGCAGAGCAGCCTCTCCATGAGCACGTGTGCATAGAACAGTGTCGCGAGTTTGGGTCGTTCGTGTTGTCGATGCGTTCCTGGCACCCCTCGATTATGCAAGTATCTAAGAGGTAATGGTCAGTCTAGGTCCTGTCTAGACATTGTCCAAGGTAGCTGGGACTCACGGGGGGTGCACCACCGGTTCTCTGGGATCCGTTCGTTGTCACGGCATCTATGGCATCCCGTCACACCGCACTTGTGCTGTTGGCAGTAATCGCTGTAGCCATCGACAATGCCATCACACTGGGGGCCAGGGGCGCGGCATAGGTGGTGGTAGGCGCACAACGTCTTTGGATGCCCATCTGCATCCAGGATTGTAGGGCGTCTGCAGCCTGCAAACCCACAGGGCTGGTGTTCAGAGCACATTTTCCCGTTCCGACCCTGTGGGTAGACCTCTAGAAGACACCCAGGCTCGTCGCAGGTGTGCTTCTTGCAGAGCTGACCGTCGGGAACTCGGATGTCTTCGCAGTCTCGCTTGCTACATTTGTTCTCTTTGGCATGTGCTGCGCAGAACAATGTGACAGAGTCGCGACGCCTCTTGTAGCAGCCCCCCTCGGTGCAGGCATCTATTCCTCGTCAGCTTGATATTTGGAGACGATGAGAGGGTTCACTAACGCTCTGGACAGAACCATCTGTTTACTCCTATCTGGGAGTATCTCAGATGGTATGGTTCAAACCTGACGTGACAATCAGGGTCGGCGCATTCGGCGTCTAACGTGGTTAGCCTTTGCTTCATGAGTCTGGACGGCATCAACGCACGCTTCTCACAGTATTTTTCGCCCCTTCTCGTTTGATCACCGCAAAGACTAGGTCCAGCTTCACAGGCATCTATCTTCCGTTAGATTCATCTCATCCTCCAACTTAGACATGGAATGCTCACGGCGATGGCAGAAGTGGTAAAACTCTCCCGTAGTGGAAGACTTTGCAACGTGATTGCGACATCCCTCAACCATACATATATACTCTCCCTTGTGTTTTTGGCCCCCGGCCGGCATGCGGAGGAGTGGTTGGGTACGCATGGTGTCTCGAGGTGCCGGATGTTTGGATGAGTGCTGTTGATGAGGTACTCTGTGGCCTGTATGTTAGCTTGTGTTGTCATGGACTCGACACCTTGATGAGGTTGCATGGACTGACCTTGAAGTAAGGATGGAAATCTGATGTTTGATGTCTTGATGTTTTGATCTTTGATTATGGTAGTTTGTGATGAGCAGGAATGATAGTAGCTATCCAAGGGATGGAAGACCTTTACTTATACTTGGGATGAGGCTCTTCGTCGATAGCCCCCTTAGGCGCCAACCAGACTAAAACCGATGGCCTCCTTCCATCCGATTCTGCCTCTTGGGAAGCGGTCAGTGATTCACTGTCGAAAGTGGGTGTTCCAAAGAGGCATCCGTCTTTGGGTCTGTGATTCCAACCCTGTACTCTCATTGAGAGGCCTCCACGGTTGGTAGCCTGAGGGTGGTGCCGATCTTCGGGCTCAAGCATAGGTGAGTCTTGCTGCCATTCTCTCTCAAAGACAAACATATTTCTGTAGCCTTGCATATGAATGGGGCGGTGACGATGTGGCTGCCTTGTCTTTGTGTTCCAGACCATAGACAAGCATTGGTTTGGGTTTGAGATACCTAGCAGGGCACACAAATTTGGTGTTATCAGAGCTCAGCGTCGGAGGAATTAGGAGTGGGACAAGGTGTTGGCACAACATGATGGGTTCGGTTCGTTGAGAAGGAGATGTGAGCTGATAAGATGCGATCGATCGAAAGGAATTAGGAATCTATCAGATGATCAGTTGTTGAGTCTCGACCAGCAGAGGCAGATTACTCACCTGTCACAAAGGCAATCAGGGTAACCAGACTCCAGCTCAACATTCAAAGCGTACTAGTCCTTCAGAACATATCCTCTACTGCAGTGAATGGCAGGATTTGCCTTTGGGGAATCGTATCGTCTCTCGTTCTTTAGGAATACGTTGAGGAGTCTGCCTCGGGCTCGCTTTCGGGTGGTCCCTCCCGTAGCCGCGAGAGGAAATAGAACGGGTGTGTTCCCATCTATTCTAGACTCCCATGCTGAATTAGCCTGCACACAACGTCTCACAAACTAGCCACATGCATGGAACGTACCTCTTTCACAGCCACCGCCAAGATTGTTTGGCTAGCCCTTCCCGTCCCATGACCGGCTTCGAACTGGCGAGTCAACACCAGGGCCGAATCCTCTGGAGATCTTGCTTTAACCTGTAGGAAGAAGCTGCCTGAGAGTAGTAGCCCGGTCTTGGTTTTCTGGCCTTCTCTGGCCATCGGAGGAGGTACGAGGCTCTCCCGGGCAAAACTGTGATGGTAGGCAGTCGTCGTCTTCGTTGTCGAGTATTGTTGGGGCTCAACTGCCTGCACTCCTGTTAGTATCACAGTCTCTCACAAACTCCTGGCTGCCTCGTTTTCAAACGAACATGCGTCGGCTACCCCGTCCTTCTCTGTATCATCATGTGCTGGCCATGTTCTCGCGAGCGCTTCCGCGGGGTCCAAGGTATGACTGGTGGTAGCATAATCGAGAACAGAGGCGCCCGGCTGGAGTGGAAACTCGAGCTGCACGCGTCATAGGATCAAGCGGGTAGAGTGTTCGTTGGATGCAGCCTGGGGGGACGAGCTCCCTCTTCCCCGGTCGATTCGGTTGGTCAACCAAACGCCGAATCTCGTGCTCCAGTAGGCGTGGGGGTTCCCAACTCACAGGCTGGTTCTGGATGCCTCTTGGTGAACCTGTGCGGCTCTGCTGAGACATGCTGGGGTTCGGCCGGTGGAAGTTTCGGGTGTGCATGCGTCAACTGCAAGGCATGGAGCATGCATGTCTCTCCTTCATCTGTGCAGTTTACCGTCATTTTGACGACATAAAACAGCAGATTGTTTCGGCCGAAAAAGAAGCATCATCGGAAGATTCAATAGATGTCCGTTTCAAGCATAGGTGGTCACGTGTGGGGTTCGAAATAGGAGGGCCTCGCAGTCACCAAAAAGTAGGAGCCTGAATTTTCAGAACAATTTCTTCTCTATTCCGCTATAGGAGGTTCCATACGCTTCTCCCTCTGTAAATTCCCACTGAGCCTCTCCCCAACCGTTCCTTGCCAGTGTATGCGTGTAACCGTCGGCAGTTGTTTTTGTGATCGCTTGCCGAGGGGTTTGCCCTATCAAACCTCGGACGCCCCTTTTTGTTCGCTATTTGTCCCATTGCCATTGTCATACTGGTCGTGGAACCAAGCCGTTTGCGCCTTGTTGGCGAAATTCCTAACGCCTGATTCACACCTGGTTGCAAGATCAGTCACCTGTCTCGCTCGCTCCGTTTTGTGACATAGTCCGGGTTCGCAGGAACGGAATTGAAGGTTTCAAGATTTTGGTAAGGATCGTTTTGATTGGGGTTATATGGGAGGTAACAGCAAATCAAACTGACAGCCAGCATGGTGCCAAAATAGATCGAAACCGAACGAAGACCACTCCCACGCCGCTCAGACAAGTCGAACAAGAATGGACCTTCGAGGCCCCGAAACAAAACGAACGACGAACGAGGATGAGACCAATCTCGGGTTCCAAGACCAGCAGCAGAGGTTCGGCTCGGGCGAACCACCGGGCGAACCTGAATCCCCTCATCACCTTGATGGGCCGCCCCAACAGAGGTACAGATTCAAGTCATCCAGCCGAGTCTGTAGCAGCAGGACTGCCGCAGCTCCCACTAGACACCACCTGACCGCCCTCTTTCGCCCGGAATCCCTGCTTCGACTACCCGTCAGTCCTACACAAACTCAACAACAACACTGAGGGGAAAGACTGTTGACTCTTACCTGTATGGTCCCAGAGACACCGACAGGACGCACCAAGACTTGTTGGGCAGCAATCGATGAATGACTTCTCCAATTCTGATTCTCCGGGACGTCTTCTGCCGGGACGTCCTCTGATTTAAATATGACCTTTATCTAAGTACAATGTGTTTCCCTCACCTCGCAAGGTTTCCCGAATACAGGAGGTAAGGGGACTTCATGTTTGTCGAGGGCTTGTGGAGGTTGACGGTTCGGCTAGGACAAGCCACACAATCTTGATTATAGGCGAAAATGTACTACTCATGATGCCAGCTGACTCGGGGATAGGGACGTTTTTGATTTTCTTTCGAATTTCTTACCTCGTCACAAGTACACCACGGGCCGATTTGAAACCTGGATGACGTGTCCACGGGACTCCGAATACGAATCTTTGTTCACCGGGTCCTCGATCGAGAAAGAATAGGCGTTGTAATACGGGATGATGGGAGATCACTCGGTAAGAACTGCTCTCTCTTGAAGAAGTTCGGCAGTTGGATGGTCAGACTAACCCAAGACATCCTCAGGATGACATTGCGAGACTACGAACTCCAGTTCTGATGTTGAACGACATTTCCCCCTCCTATAATAGTCAGAAATCGCGTTTGAGTAGATCACAAAGGACTCAGCTGACTCAGAATCCTCCTACTACCATACACAGATGGCCGAAGAGGACGGAACTACGCGCTCAGGCAGTCCATCATCTGCCGAATCTCCCACCAATGGAGACCATTCCAGGTTTAAGACGTCAGTGACCTACACAGAAAGAGGGGATGAACCACAAACATGGCCCATCTCCGGAGACGCGGATGATTCAGGGGGCCGAGACGGATGAAAGGGGAAGTAGCGCCGTGTCTATACGTTTCAAGCTATTGATAGAGTCGTACAGCCTTTTTTTTTCAGGCTGTTAGAACAGCAGACAGCTGAGTATGAAATCATCAGCAAAATGATTCTCTTAATGTCTCTTGTCTGCCGGACTGCCCCTGACTCTGAACGCAACCAACCTGGCTTCAGGATTTCCTCAAAGACTATCGCGGCAAGCCACGAAAGGCACCAAGAGGAAGCATATCGTCTTCTTGCACTCTTTGTTAGATACACCACAGGTATGCCAAGTGCCACTCTCCCAGCTCTTTTCCATTACGAAGAAACATACTCTGTTCAACTTGACCGACCAAGACAGCATAGCTAATCCAATCTCCAGAAACAGATCCCACTTGTCTCAGATGACCACACTTCACGTCCTCCCCGAAGACCAACCCCTCGCCTGCATCCTAGGCCAGCAGATTCTCAAGATAGGGGCGCCCGAGCCGAGGGTAGAGCAATGGCATAGACCCAAGATGAAGAATGGCAAGATGACAAAGGGGTGTTGGAAGAGGATGAGGAGAAATCCATTTCATGTTCTCACGGCGTATGAAGTGAGGAAGGATGCACTATTTATTACTCTCAGTCTGTACCGGAAGGCTGGTAATTCTTGATTTCAAGGTTCAAGGTTAGTGGTTTGTCTTTACCCAATCGTCAAGTTTCGCGATTTGCCACCAACACCCCCTTATCCAAAGGCTCAAGATGATGTCCTTTTTTGTCTTTGGTCTTCGCCTCTGAGCGGCCTTGGTACATCTTTCAAGCCACATCGGCAGGCTCAAATGCTAATATTGGTTTCGAACAGAACCTCCTCGACCCCGGAACACAGCCGACCCCAATCCCTTCTCAACCGTACGCCCCTCGAATTTTATACTAGCCAAACCGTTGACACGACAATGTGATCCTCGAAATTTCTCGTCACTGGGGAGAAGATTTAGGGTCAGGGCTGGTTACTATGGCGTCAAGCATATATCCGACAGGAGGTTGGAGGTATTCAGAAAAAAGGGGTACTACTAAGCATCCTAGAAGAATCTTCCAATTCAATCTCTACTATCTCCCGTACCTCCTCCTAAGACACCTTGACCTTTCGTAGGAGGAACTCATCTGATATAGGATTGTATGGGTCCCAAGGTCCTGATGTAATTTTTGACCTCGCCCCAAGTATCTATCAACCAATGGCATCTCCATCGTACCAGTCATCGGCTAATAATCACTCCTTTGCAGACATTACTCAATCCTCAAACGTCCCCCCTGCCTCCGTCTTGGCGTCGACCCGCGAACCCATCAACTCTCGCCCGACCTCGCTCCGATTTAGATGGACTATCCGACACGAGTATACGGAGGGTTTCTGCCCACGATACTATAGGGCATCGAGTTTGATACCAGCAGTACGGAAAAATATTGCGTTCTTTGCTGCTCTGTTAGGCACGCTTTCGGCATGGTAAGTGACGTTTCCTGGTTAGGGGAGTCTCTATCGTGAGGATGGTTATAGAAACTCCCGTTGAACTAGATGTTCCCTTGTTTCCCAAGATACCACAAGGTCACAGCCATCTATTGAAAGCTGTTTCGGATGTTCTTTCAACACCTCGCCCTCTCTAAGAACATCCCTCTCTTGTCCAAGATCATTCTACATCGGCCTTTGCTGAACATCCGCCCGGTAAGTGCCACGCTCTTCCACAAGAATCAAACTAGGTCAGCTAGCCTGCAGGATGTTGAGCCAGAAGCTAACAAAAGTTTTCTCTCAGACGAACCTCTCCCCCTGACGCACACGACCGTACCTCGATCTCCAAGCAGTCCCACACGTACAAGAAAGTGCCGTCAAGTCCAACAGGATGATGTCGTGATAGTCAATACCCCGTAGCACTTGCGTTCAAGGATCGAGACGATGCCGAAGTTGCGAAAAAAACAAGAAAGGGGGCTGAATCGAGGAGATATACACACAGTCTACAGGAGGGAGCAAAGGCGTTAAGGGACCGGACTTGATATGATGAGTGAGTAGAATCACGAGCGAGTCATAGAGCAAGTCACAAAGAACAGATCAAGGCAAATATGAATAATCGTCATGGTCCTCATGCGACGTTAGACAATATAGGTACATTAAACCACAAATGTGCGTGCTTGCTTGCTTGTGCTATACCTGTAACCACCCAGGCTACTCATGAAACGCCAAAAAAAATAATGCAATCTGCCACCCATCACCATATAGTATTTACTTTAGGGTTGCCTTGAGAGGCAGGTTGCGAGAGCTGCTCCCAACATAAACAGTCTTCTCGTAGTCTGTAATGACCCAGTTCGGAGAGACGACATCCCAGTTGCTCAGGTCACGACGAGTAATGTCAGCTGTGAATCTGACACTTTGGCCAGGGGCAATGTTCTCGATTCGATCGAAGCCGCGGAGGACGCGGATGGGCTCGTTCTCGCCGCCGTGACTGATGTAGAGCTGTGGGATCTCATCCGATGTGGCGTCGCCAGTGTTAGTGATGATAGCACTAACAGTGTATAGCACGTCCCAAAGTCGAGGGTTTCCACCTGGAGCACCAGAGGACGGAGGTCGCGACTGGGCTGAGCCATCGAGAGCTCCAGGGGGTAGGAACTCTTCGGCCGTCTTTCCGTAGTCAGGGTCGCCAGAAGCCTCTCTTCCAGAAGAAGAGGTGTTCAACCAAGGATAGATGAACTGGTAAATGTAGCGAATTCCCGAGGGGAAGGTGTAGTCGGCTAGGTCGGTGCTATAGTTGCCAAGGACCGGAGCAGGGATGGTCTCGGCAGTGGGAGGATCGTAAGGAATCTTGTTGTGGGCTTGAACATTGAGTTCCGAGTACTCGAACGTGGTCCAGGACAGACCATGGCCGAACTCGTAGATAGGAGAAGACTCATCGGTGGACTTGCTGCCGTCAGTGCTAGGAGAAGCCTTGTCGAAATGACGATAGTCGATAAAGACACCCTCCGTGAAATCATCCTGAGGAGCACCCTGACCATTGTTGGGCTCGTAAAGAACATCTGTGCCATAGCTCTTTCGGGTGCGTCCCCATGTGAAGGGAGAGCGACCAGGGCTTGTCTTGCCATAGAGAATGTCGACGAGAGCATTGCCGGACTCCTGACCGGGAACACCTGCCCACACTATGGCGGTAATGTTCGGGTTGTCGTACCATTCCGTCAGGATAACAGGGCCAACAGTGTGCAGAACAACAATGGTGTTGGGGCAGATTGAGGAGACGTTCTTAATTAGGTCGTCACCCTCGTTCCACAACGTCAAGTTCTTTCGATCGCCCTCGTTACCATCGACGCTTATGTACCCTTCTCCCGCATTCGCGTTGGCAAACACGATAGCCGTTACGTTAGGCTGGCTAATGAGAGTTCGTATCTGTTCCCACTGGTTGTTCCGCAGGACGCTCTCGTAGCGAGTACCGTCGAGGATTGCTTGGTTCTGCAAAGCCTGGTCGGGAGTAACAAGGTAAGGGAACTGAGCTGTACCTGAACCCCAGGACATGGCCAGAGTGCCGTTGTTGCATCCGCGGTCACCACAGCCGTTAGGGCCCGCAGGGTTCGGGCCGGCATCTTCTCCAACGACGGCAAGGAACTTGGGCTTCTTAAGAGGCAATGAACCAGAGTTCTTAAGAAGGACAGTACCCTTGGCGGCCGAGATTCGAATGTGTTCGCTGTGGTCATGTCGAACATCAACGCCAAAGTTGATCTGTTCCCAGTTCTCCTTGGCAGCGGCTTGAACGTAGCCATAGGTATCTCGACTCCAGGAAGAAAAGTTGATATCAGGAAGATCCTCAACAGTCTTGCCAACCTTGAAGAATGCCGCCATGATTCTCATAGCCATGTCGTCAATACGCCAGTCGGGTACAGTGCCGTTGATGACAGCGAGGGTCAGGTTACCACCCCAGAAGCTGTATCCGGTGTTGAACAGAGTATCACCGGGCATGGTCATGTCAAGACCTGCAACAGCGGTAGCGGCTCCAGCGTGCTGAGCTTGCCAATCACTCATAACGAAGCCTTGGAATCCAAGTTCTTCCTTGAGAATTCCGTTGAGAAGCTTGGAGTTTTGGCAGCCGTAAGAGTTGTTCAGCTGCTGATAGGAGCACATGATAGCACCAACACCGGCCTTGACAGCATCTGCAAAAGGCCAGAGATAGAGCTCGTGGAGAGTCTTGTCATCAACGTTAGAGGACAGGGACTCGGTGATGTTGTAACCACGGCCCAGGGATTCGGGTGCCTGACGATGGTGCTCTAGATGGTTGTCAGCCGATTTTCAGAAAAGAAAAGAGAAGAAGGCATACCTTGTTCGTTGCCGATATAGTGCTTAGCGCAGGCGATAGTACCACCATCTTGAATACCGCTGACAGTCTCAGCCATAGCAACGCCAGCAACGTAAGGATCAACAGAGAAACCCTCCCAGTTGCGGCCGCCAGTAGGAGTACGACCGAGGGGACCGGTAGCAGGTCCAAGTGCAACATCAATGCCTTTCTCATGGTGCTCAGTGCCCATTAGGAGGCCACGTTGGTACCATAGAGCTCGACTCCAAGAGGCACCAGCAGTAATACCAGTCGGAAAGGCGGAGTTGTAGTCAGACAAGCGGATGCCGAGAGGACCATCCTGCATGCAAAGACCACGCATTCCAAAACGAGGAAGGGAACCAACATTGCCGACGCAACGTTCACCCATCCATCTACCTCGAGTGTTAGTGGTGCGTATAGAGGAGATATGACCCTCGGGAAGGAGGTCGAAACAAAGTGTCACGTCAGGAGAGAGAAAAATAAGAAACTCACCCAACACCAGTAGTCAAGTTGACTTTTTCGAGCAGAGTAAGTTGAGACACAAAATCCTTCGCCTTACTGTAGGCCTCCTCCCAGCCAGGTGCCGCGGGATCCATCCATGGCGAAGGATAGTGAGGAGGAGAATGGGCGAGAGAAACATTATTGGCACCGACCTGTAGAGGTTTTTGATCAGCTTGAGAACCAGCCATGGGGACCAGCCCCGAAAATGCCGCGAGAAGGACGGTGAAGCGCATCATGTCGATCCCAGGGAAGCGAATTTGACGATCTAATCCTGATGCTGTAGCTCTTCCTCGTCTTCCTCAGGCCACCTCTAGTGTCTGAAGGCGACCAAAGAAAAAACGAAGAAACAGATGATAACACCAAAGGTAAAGATTGCGACAAATTCTTGTAGAACGATGTCGTAGTTAGGTCGAGCGGTAGGAGAACGCATAGTGTAATCCATGGATCGGAGCGAAGGGTAAATAGCCTGAACTTGTTTGTGCAGGGGTTGTGAAGAGGAGCGACGATGATGATTTGTTGTTGGTGGTGAAAGGTGGAGGTGGAGAGGAAATTGTGGGAAGATGCAAGGGTTTGTGTGGGTTTGGAGGAGGAGGGGGAGTCCTTCAGTGGGAAGGGGGGCTTTGCTCACCCTGGGATGAACTGCAGCGTCTGTGGCAGTGGCCAGCAGAACAGCTCCGAGGAGCAAATCCGACCTCATTCTTGCTGTATTTCTTCTGTTTGAGGGTTAATCATGTTTCAATATTGTAGAGAGAGTATTGTATATGAATAATACATACATTTTATCTTCTCTGTATTTTTATGGCCTGGTTAATAGGTCTCCGTTGTGATGCGACCCATCTGCCGTATGCCCCTGAAACCACTGTAGAGTGAAGTCAATGGGACGATATAGGGTTCAGACTCGAGGAATCAAGCCTGAGAGAGTATGCAGTCAAGCAGGAGGGAAATGGCCTTGATATAAAGAAAGACCGAGACTACTCTACTGGTCAATTTAAAAAGTAGACCCAGCAGATGCTGTGTGGCCCTTTTTATGTGCCGGCCATGGATATTACTTCTCGTGCCAGGACATCCGAACAAGCGGCATGTCTTGGGTCCAGGATCTTTTTTCCCCTCCCCTCCTCTTCCTCCTAAATGCTCACCAACCCAATTTATTTTTCTCTTGGCCGCGTATCCCTTCCCTGTCGGCTCCAGACTTGGTACGACTATCAAGGACTCGGAAGCTTTTTGGTACCTAAAAAACTCGATGAGACGCTCCAGAACCTCTTCGCCGATCGTTCGTTTCGTACCCCACAAACACCTCCAACAGGGCGGCGGCGCGCGCGTCCGGCATTGCCAGACTTACAGCACACCACCCCCTGCAACTCGTGGGGAATAGGGCCGATGATGGGCCAGTTTGAGCAGTTGCAATGACGGCAGTCCATGGACTCTTTGCCTGCGAAATGACCAGCTGATGCATTTCTGCTTCGGCTTTACTCAACCGACAGGCATCAACCCAACAGTCTGCAGATGTAGGGTTTCTGGCCATGTTGACGTCAACTTCTCTTTTTTACGTGATGCATCCCCAAGTCTTGCATTGATCCTTGTCATTGTCGAGGGCAGAGAAAATCGATAGTGATTCCATAACTCCCGGGCTGGAGATGGTGATCGACACGCTAGCTTTCCCAACGGCGTAACGCAGTGTTCAGTTTCATCTCGTTCGATCCCCTTTCTTCCACGCGTTTGACAGCTGAACTGGCGCACACGTTTTGTTGCAATTGGAGCTCAGCTAAGCTACAGAGTCGCTAACCAAGACACAGGAACAGCAGCTTTCTCTCCTGCGTTCGACAAAAGCCTCCCCCAATGGGTAACATTAACCCCCTGGCTAAAAGATGACGCCAACACGCTTCGAAAAACCCTTGTTCCTCACGTCCCTCCCCGCATCCCCCGCGTCGTCGACCGATCGTCCGTCCATCGGGCCCCGCGCTCTTCGGCCCGTTTCGACTTCAACGGGGAACGAGGAATCTCGTGGTTGCTGCAAAGCTCTATTCCTCGCTCTCTTTACGAGGAACCATCCGTCGAGACCGAGTCTAAGCCCCCATGTCCGTTCACAAGGTTGCAGTTTACCCAATTTCCCTCTCTTGTCATGCAGAAGCAACGTGGTATAAGCCCATCCTGTGGATATTGGTGTTGCGTGGTACATAGGGTCGGGATGCTACAGGTTGAGACGCTCCGGCTCGTGTTGGTCCCGACCCGAACGTGGACGAAGGGATCCTCAGATCAAGCAAAATAAGGTTAAAACGAGTACACACGTCTATGGGTCATAGAGCCTGATACCTGTCTAGGCAGGTGAATAGTTTTTGTCTATTTGTAAGACGTTCTTCAGCAGGTGATCCATCATAATGGCCTGGCCGACTAAAGCCTTGATCGACCCATTCTACATGCATATTCCCTCTCTCCAATGCCAGCAATACTCTAGGCTGCTGTAAAAACTTGATCCTTGGCTTCCCCATTGCTCCCAGAACCCCATCAGTAGATCCCGGGGATGATCCGGTAGCGGACAATCTTGCGGTACTTTTCCCAGTCCTCGCCGTACTTGCGGTGACACTTGTCGTCGTCACGGCGCTCGCGGTGGATGAGGAGGATGGCAAAGTACAGGATGTAAAAGTAGGTGATGAGCATGCCCCATCCCTTAGCCTCTCCCTGGACAACCTCTCGGCCATCCCGCATGACGAACGCTCCCTCGGCCTGGGCACCGGCGCTCAGAATCTGGTAGCCAGCGAGGCCGGTGGGCAGGCAGTAGGGCCAAGACTGGATCCAGTCACCCAGGTAGTTGATGTGTCGGGCAATTCCCCACCAGCCAGAGATGAGGAGCTTGCTACCCTTCTTGGTCTGGATGTACTTGAGCTGAGACACCTTCGGGTCATTGGGGTTGGTTCGGAAGTTGTTCTTCTCGCTGTTGGCGGAGCGGAAGATGTAGAAGCCAAGACCAATCAGGGACAGCATCACGGCGAGACCAACAGGGCCGAGTGAGACAGGGTGCACAGCCAGGTACCGGGTCTGCAGGGAGTAGACGTATGGCACCCAGACAATGTCACCAAAGGCAAGCATCATTCCGAAACCATCAGTCGTGATGTCCATGGTGGTCAAGATAGCTGGCTCGTTCCACCAAGAGTCAAAGACGTAGACAGCCTGGACAAGGGTGATGCAGATGGCGCTGTCGGTAACGTAGCCGTAGTTACGGTACTGCTGCGCACACCAGGAGCAGTTGAAGATGATCCAGCCCATCATGCCAGGTCGAGCTCCAGCCACTCCTTGAGGTCGACCTCGCCAATCAGGGGGATGACGACCCTGGGGTTCAGCTCACGGCCAATGAACCAGTCGTACAGCATGTTGCCCGTGTGCCCTCCCGCGGCGAGCTCGCGGTTCTCCTTGTTCCCCGGCTTGACGCTGAAGCTCCGAACGTAGACAAAAGTGGCCACGACGTACGAGAAGATGGTGTTGGCGGTCAGGAGCTGGATGAAGTTGTCCGAGATGAAGGTCCAGACTGGGAACTCGGCGCCCTGGGCTGCGGTTCCGGCAGCGAGAATGGCAAGGGTGAACGAACTGCTGTACAGAGCTGAGACAAGTCAGCACTTTATTCCTGCAGGATTCGGAGACGTTGTAACACACTGTTGAGTCTATACTTGAGACGACCCCCAGAGCGCAGCTCAGTACCCTCCACCTCATAGGCCGGAAGCACACGGTAGAGGATCAGAGACAGCAAGAGGTAGCCAGCCGTAGCAGCAGAAGCCTCCCAGCTAACAAGTCCAGCGAAGCCATCCTGAGGCCATCCAACCTCCTGTTTAAGCTTGTCGAGCGAGAGAGTCTTTGGGCTCAGCAGAGACGGCGCGGGGCAGCCGGAGATGTCGTTGCAGACAAAGTTGAAGACGTATACGAGGACAGGGAGGAGGAAGGAGATGGCGAATGCACCGGGACTAACACGTCAATTAGTAGAGAGTCAGGTCAAGTCAAGAGTCAACTCACGGTCCAAAGAATTCGTAGCCATGCTGCTCCTCAGAGGAGGCCTTGCTAGACTTGAGGGCCATCTTGCGGTGGACGAAGCTTGTTGTGTCGCAGGTGCAATTAAGCAAGGGTTAGTATGCAAGATCTGGAAGGAATCTCAAGATCTTATAAAGGCCCCTGAGAAGCCACTTCCTCACAAACAACTAGCAACACTCTCAAGTTTTCAACACAAAGCCCACCATTGACAAAAAAAAAATCTTTTTCCTGCACACGTTTGCCCGTCGCGGAGTGATCGAGCTCCGCGTCGGCTCATTTAAACACGGCCTGCGCAACAACACGGGTCCCGCTAACTGTCTTTCGTATTCGGCTCTGAAGAGCAATTGACAAATGAAGGAGCTTCGATAAGCTTTCAGGGGCGATCACGGAGATCGGGAGCCAAGGACGCCGACTTGAACAAGCTTTGTTCCCGGACAAATACTTAAGCCGGTGTCCTCGTCATACTCTCCTCGCCTCTCCCTCCCACCCTGTCCTTGATGTAGCTGCCGACCAATCACCAGCCACCATAGCCACGGGACCAAGCCCCCTAAACTCTCAAGGGAAGGCTGCCGGGGGGTCGGGGGTTTTAATTTGGAGAAGACAGTTTGAGGTTTTTGGGTCGTTGATGGGGAACGCACGCGTAATCAAGGGATGCCATACAGTACAACTTTTCACTTGACAAACTTGAAACCTGTTCCATCTTTGAAAGCCTCAATTTTTTGTATGTCGAGATTTTGTTCAAGCTCTCTCCATCTTTAACGTTCCTTCTTTTTTTGGTCTGTGACGTGTTTAGTTTGTTCAGGTGCTGCTCCTTGTCGCGATTCCCAACTTGGTGAATCTGCGCGACGACCACGACCCTTCGTCCATCCTCGTCCCGTTTAAACGATTACCTAGACAAGTCGATATGCGCTTCCGATCATTGCCATTCCTCCTCTCCATAGCCTCGGTCGTCAGCGCAGAGCCGGAGGAGCTGCCGTCAACCACAACCCACGCCCCAGCATGTACGGCTACGTCGCATACCGGTAGTGGCGGCTTCTACGACCTCCGGCCGGACATGGCTGTGATGGCCGATGAGAATACGAAAAAGTCGGCTGTCACCAAGGATTACTTCTCCAAGGGGTATGACTATGGCAGGAACTTTACTCTCAACATCTGCGGCGCCGTTGTCGATCCCGTGCACGATGTCGTGGGTGTAGACTCTGGTCTATGGCAGAACGTAAGCGCATACTACATGTCGCGCGGAGAGATTATTTCTATAGGGTTGGTTGACATGAGTATCTCCCTGAGTGGATGCGCCAGCTAATAACAGCAGTTCCGAATCGATGAACCTACAGAGTCGAGGTCGCAAGCTGGTTCTGCAATACACCGGTGGCTCTCCCTGTGGCGAGGATGCTGAACCAACAAACGTATTCGGACGACGAAGCGATTTCAGTTACAACGATGAGGATGCGACTTATACACCCGTACCCGAAGCCTCCCAGGAGCCAAAGCCGGTAGACACTCGAAGGCGCAAGTCAACCACCATCTCGTTCCACTGCGACAGAGACCCGGGCAGCACCTCTGCCAGCGTCTCTTTTGTGGGAACTGATCCTGAAGAGTGCGCCTACTTCTTCGAGGTACGATCCTCGCACGCCTGCGCCCACGCCGAGCCGCACAAGCCTGGTAGTGTAGGCCCCGGCAGCATCTTTGGGCTGATCGTTCTCATCGCCGTGCTCGTCTACTTCCTGGGCGGCATCTTTTACAACCGAACCGTGGCCCACGCCCGCGGGTGGCGTCAACTTCCCAACTACAGCCTCTGGGCCGGCATCTGGAGCTTCATCTGCGTGCGTCGTCCCCTTTCCTCCAAGCGGGAGAGATATCTTCCCTGAGTCAGTGGCGGTTACAAAAACAAAAAAACGGAGATTGTGGGACTGACGGGGGAATGTTTTTGTTTCTATAGGATCTGTTTCTCCGCCTTCTAACGGCCTGTATCCGTCGCATCGCTCCTCGGCGTGGCTACAGCAGAGTGAGCTCGAGTCCCAGCCGAAGGGATCGCAACAATGAGGCTGAGAACCGGCTGATTGACCAGCTGGACGAAGAGTGGGAGGATTGAAGGGAGTTTTTCAAATTTGTCATGGGCTATGGTGTTTTTCTCTATGGGGGGTGTTTTTTTCCTTTGAAGCTGGGGTTTCTTCTTTGTATCTAGACTGGGGGGACAACACACTGGAGTTTGATGGGGGTTGCATGATTAATGGGTCGAGACACGCTGCATTATCAACTAGCTCTGGAAGATGGGTTGATATGTTGGGCAATGCCATGATGCTATTATTCTACATTTAAACAAGTGTCTGACAAGTAATGCGTACTGCTCCCATCGAGTCCGTATGTGAGGAGAAGTGGTGATGAAAGGGTTGAAGTTGAGGTGACTACCCTAGACAGACGCAAGATCCCCAGAAATCAAGGTCACGCAGCAGATGAACCCTCGACCCACGGGTTCGTCCCGAGTCAAATTGCCTCACAAGACATTTTACAATTGGCTACCTTGTACAGGAAAACCATGACAGACTCTGCATAATCCAACATGCGGGAATGTTTGCTCCGTGACGAACCACAGTCAAGATAGCGCATCTTCAGCGCAGTTGTGTCAAGCCTCCCAAGAGGGGGTCTGAGCGAAGCAAGCAAGACAGGATATGGAGGACCTACACTGCATACTTAGGTTGTTGGTTGTTGGTTCAGATGGGGGGGAGGTGTGAGCGGCACGGCCCATCCCTAAGGTACTGTACCTAACACACGGTTAGTCTAGCACTGTTCTGTAGGTTCCATCTTTTCTCCTCTCCATCAGGCAGACAGGGCTGTCTCTGCTCCAGAGCCTACATGAGCACAGACCCTTGGGGGGGAAGAGAGCGGGCGAGTAGGGCTCTCTCTCTTGCAGAGCCTGATCGAAGGGAACTGCTCTAGCGTCATGCAACTAGGCAGCAGGCAAACATGGTCTTGTCCAATTGCCATTGAACTTGACATGCATGTCCAGATGGGCAATCGGGCCTCTAAGGTCAGAGGTGATTGATTGACATGGACCATTGTGGATGCATTGGAATACATCCGTATTGGGTGAGTTGAGCGAGAGGAGTCCCTCCTCAAAAAAGCAATTGCATCATGTGTGTATGTGTCCTCTTTTTTTTTCATTCTTCCTATTGTGTGTGTGTGTGTGTGTGTGTATACGTGTCTGTTTGCTTGTTTCCTCACGAGATCTACCTGGTGCAGACGAGACGAACGAAAGTGTCGAGGGATATATGCACTCATCGTCTGTGACTTGAACAAACCGACGAGGAGTCGTCAGGGGGGGAAGCCGAGGACACATAGCCAGCCGAGCAATGTCACTCCAGGCCCTTCTCTGGCTTCTGTCACTTTGTGAGAGAGAGCACTACTACCCCACTTTTGGCTCTCAGATCCTCAGATCTCCGATCTCCTCAGATCGCATCTCAGCCCCAAGAGCCCCCCCCATCCATCACATTAGGATCAAGATCAGATCAGATCATGGTCACTTTTTCCCATTAAATTCCCCGGTAAGAATGAAACACAAGATCTGAGGTTCTGATCTCGCCTAGGAT
This sequence comes from Fusarium ambrosium, assembly GCA_003947045.1. Lineage (NCBI taxonomy): Eukaryota > Fungi > Ascomycota > Sordariomycetes > Hypocreales > Nectriaceae > Fusarium > Fusarium ambrosium. The sequence goes on from NIZV01000029.1 coordinate 160,496, forward strand.
CCATGGACCCGGGAATCGGTTCGATCCAAATCTGCACTGCATGATTGGATTGGATGGGACACAGTGCTAAAAGGGGGGGGGGGAAGACAAAAAAAAAAGAATGGAACGAACCCGTGCCCTTGTTCCATTTCTTCTCTCCAACGGTTTGCAGTTCCCCTTGCCCAAACCAAAAAGCGTTAGGTGTCTCTATTTTTCCTTTCTTTGGCTCTCCAACGGCAACGGGCACCAGTAACGGCTTTCGCGTGGAGAAAACAAGTTTTTTCTAGTGTAGGTAAGCACCGAGCCTTATTCTGGCGACAATCCATGGCATCAAGGGCGGGAGAGGACTTGAGTGTGCCTCCAGGCTTCCATTATGTTCTATGTCTACGTAAATCATTTGAGATACCCGGATTTTGCGAGCAATCACAATGGGTCAGCATATTTCTGCAGTGACGACTTTAGCAAAAAGAAAAGAAAAAAGCCAGCCAGCCTGCTAGCCTGCCTGCCTGCCCTTGACCTCAGTGGCAGAGACCTCCCTGCATTCAGTTTGCTGCCCTATACAGCCGAGTCACAATTCGCCTCCTCCAGTCAAAAAAAGAGCCTGGATGGAATCTCATGGTAGAGAAAAGAGGGATCTCCAGAGCGGTTCGTCCTCCTGTTCGTCGTATCAAACTACGTCAACAACATGCAATCCAACCCTGGCATACAAAGCAATTCTCCCAAGGTGTAGTACTTTTTCTTTTTCTTTTTTTTTTCCATCTTCCCCCCTCTCTCTACATGTAGTTTCCTCAGAGCCTGCAGAACGTAAGCGGCGAGAACTAGTTACTTGAGGCCAGAGACGCTAAGAATGGTGGGTGGGAAACAAAAAATGTGGCAGCTTCAGAGGCCGAGCAAACTTGGGGAGGGGAAGGGGAGGATCGTCGTTCTCTGGGAGATTTGATTCTTGGGCGTCGTTAGCTTCTTCTCTGGCGTGATGTGATTATGATGCTTCAAGAGGAGGGCGAGACTCGAGTTGATTGGGAGGGGAGGGGAGGACTTGATTCTATCTGGTCTGACGACTTGCAGAAAAGGGGATCATGGGATCATTTTTCTTCGAAGCAAACAAATTTTCTGTAACCCGTCCTTGGCCCGTTCTAATCTCAGGTCTCCTCCTCCTCCTCGAGTCCTGCCTGTTCTTTGCCCTGCCGTTGCCGACATTGGCTGCTGAGCTGCTCCCATCAGCTCCCGCGTTTCAAACCTCTTCCGTAGAGAATCAAGGACAGGTTTCCCAAAACCGAAGTGCCTGCTTAAGCCAAGTGATTCTCGGCCCCAGAGGACCCCCGTCATCCGAGAAGTTGGAGGGTGTGCCAACTTGCGTCTGTCACCCGTCCGCCTTCGCCTACAGACACGCCCCCCTCCTCGTGGTCAGCAATCCAGAATGTCTCTCGGGAGAGACACCCCGTGGGCCGTTATCCTGGGGCAACACCGCCCCCCCTGGGACGCCATCATGCGGGTTCCCACGCGGCGACAGGGCAAGGGTGCCGTGCAACCTATCAGTCCCGGATATCTGGTATGTAGTTTTTTCCCAGGAGGGAAAGGTTCCCTTTCTCCTTTCAACGGGGGTCCCCTGTTCCCACTTTAGTCTCGACGACTACCACGGCTCAGCCCGAGGAATATCAAACTTCTTTGCCCTGTCCCGGGGCTGAACACCCTTTGCATCCGGAGGCGAGGGGAGCGGGGGAGGAGGGAGTGTATACGACTCGAAGGCGGGCGAATGACGGGAACGGGAAGCGCTGGGAGTGGTCGAGCTCGAAAATGTTTGGGTCTCGTGTTCGGTGTCTGCGAAATCAAGGGGGGGAGGAGGAGGAGGAGTGGAGAGGAGGCACAAGTTCTAATGCACAAGAGTTAGCAACATGGTCAGATAGGCATTCTCACGAGAGAGAAGAGAGGGAGAAAAGAGAGATCTGGGGAAACCTTGTGGCCCTGCTGTCGGCGGCGGCGGCGGTCTGGAGGCAGGTGATGTGCATGGTATGCTGAATCCCGACCATGACACGGCAGTGACCGACTTTTTGAAATTCTACGGAGATCCATGGAAGACTGGCAGACTGCAGGCACGCAGCCGGTGACTTTATGCAGCGAGACGATGAACTAATGGGGTAGCACAAGGTTGGAAAGATGCTCTAATATTTTCACTACTACGAAAAAGGTGAAATGTTCAAGTTGCGATCACAGACTCTGAATCAATGCACGAGTGGTGAATTAAAGAGAAATGAAAGCGTGCACAGCAAGCTAATCATCATCACAAACTTGTTCCCTCCAGGTTGTTTTCCCCCCTCTAGCCTTGGGGCGAAACCACAAGCTGCAGCTCTCCGAGGGGTCAACCCTCAAGTTTGCCCTCGTATCTTTTTTTTTTACCAATCCGGATAATTCAAACATACCCGCGGCGGCGGGGATCATCTTCCTCCCTCTCTCACTTGGCATGCAGACGTCAGTGCCCAGGTTAGGGCTAGATCTGAGCGAGTGCCACCACCTGCAGCTAGCCCACCTCCCCCCGTCCGCGGGAATCAGATGCCGTACTCTCAACGGCTCAACCTTCAACGATTATGCCGAGTGGCATGCCAAGAAATTAAAGCTGGCCACTCCCTAGCAACTTTTGTCTCTGACCCCGTGTGGCTTGAGTTCGCATATGACAGGGCCTGGATGCACATGGATCGATTTGGACGTTGATATTCCTCATGGGGCCAGCGCCACGGGAGGGCAAGCAAGCAAAGGAAGAAATATTTAATTTACAGGGGGTGATTTTCAGAGCGATATGCACCTGGTTGCGATGCTGCACGGGAGGGGGGAGGTACGTAGATACTTGGGAGGGAAAAAAAAAACATGCAGGCAAAATGGGCGACGAGCGTCTGCCCCGGATATCACTCCACCACGGGAAGAGGGAAATACGACCCTGTAATAGCCTTTCGAGGAACTGCAGGTCAGGGGAGAAGATGTTACGTGCTCGAGAGAAGGGGAAATGGTCCTGGCGTGGCTGACGAGGAGGTATATCAGACCGACCTGTCCCCCCAGATATCGAAGGGGAATGCACCATCTCACTTCACACTTCAGATCCTTCTCAGATCCTCTTCAGATTTCAGTCCCTGCTCGTTGCCAAATTCTCCAGAATAGGCATAGACCCCTGTTTTACGCCTGAGGAACCTTCTGGTGCCCCCCCCCCCCCATCGTCCCGTCAACCTCGACGTCACTCCCATTGATTGGCCCTAGCCCAACCTCTGCGGACACAGTGCGGCATAGCGTTAGTGAACCGTGTCCACCGTTCCTCACATTGCTGAACGATCAAGGGCTTCCATTTTGGGACATTTCTCAGATTCTTATCAGAATGTTTTTTAACCGTTTTGATCAAGACGAAGAGTCGTTCGCCGGAGGAGACCCTCTGGCGCCAGTATATAAACCCCCTCCAACTTCTGACATGTTCTTCCCTTTTCCTTACAACTTCTCAACACCACCATCTTCTTCTAGATTTGTTCCTTATCCAAGTGACAAGTCTTCTTCAAACTTCTTTCGCTACGACGCATCGACAACTTCAAGTATGTTCACCACCTACCACCATCACATCTTCTGATCTTCTTCTTCTTCTTACCTTTGTCTTCTTCTTTGCATGCCAAATCTCTGTTGCATACTGACGCTCTGACACTTGACAGATTACCACCACCCTTTGTCCGCACCTTGTGTCGGTCAACAACAACAACAACACTTCTACAACAACATCCATCCTACCGCTACCAACATGTCGGACATGATGACTATTGCCATGTTTAACGGCGTCTCCGAACAAGCGGTGCGAAACTACTTGGAGGACAAGGTTGCTGAGCATAAGCACGTGCGCCGCCTGGGTTTCAACCCTGGGTCGTTCGACCTTTCCCCTGAGCTTCAGATCCGATTCCTCGGTCGCCTGGTATGTATCTTCTTCTCTTTTTCTCGTCTCCATCTTTTCTTCTTTTCGTCTTGACCCTTTCCCTTCTTCTATCGTTGTCTCTTCTCCTGTCTTGGGCTTCACCTATCATCCTTACATGACTTTGATATCTGACCACCACCTCAGGTCGAGGAGGAGATCCAGTCTGTCATCCCTCTTTTCGCTCAGCAACCCATTGCCCAGGAACCCATTGCCCAGGAACCCATTGTCCACGAACCCATTGTCTACGAACCCCTTGCCCAGGGTCTCCAGGACAACGGTGTCTTTGATTCCGTTTACCCCGATCCTACCGTCGACAACTTCGCCCTCTTTGCCAACCAGACTGCCGACATGGCTCTCCCCGCCGAGATGCCCAAGGTTGAACAAGTCTCACCCCAGCCATCCACATTCATTGCCCAGACCGCCAACATGGATTTCAACACCGAGATGCCCAAGGTTGAGCAAGTTCAGGTTCCCATCCAGCACGCTCACGTCGAGGCTGCCCACAACGACGTCGACGCCGAAGGTGAACCCGCTGACCTCCAGGTTCCCACCGGTCTCAAGGAAGCTACTGTGGCCACAGAGACTTACGAAGCTCTTGCTTACCTCAGTCAACTTCCTATCGACCAACTTACTCATGTCATGCGCACGCTCCAGCACAACCTCCGAGTCAAGCAGGAAGGCCTCCTTACGACCGGCATGATGGCTCACCAGGAGATGGACATCGACGAGCCCGAGCAGCTTGACGACTCTGATGACACTCTTCCCGAAGAGACCGAGACCCCCAAGCCTACCCGCGAGTACCATGTCCGCAAGGAAATCTACGACATCCCTCCTCCCGACCACACTCAGGACTCTCGTGACAGGTACCTGGTCACTTGTCGTCAGAAGGGTTTCACCTACAAGGAAATCATGAAGGCTGGTGGATTCACTGAGAAAGAACCCACCCTCCGGGGCAAGTTCCGTGCGCTCACCAAGCCTGCCTTTCAGCGTGTCCGCAAGCCCAAGTGGACTCAAAGAGATGTAAGTCATATCCACCTTGAACTGCCATTTGACTTGTACTAACCATCTCACCTCTACAGTGCGACCTCCTTCGAGCGCTGACCCTCCGATGGCACAGGAACAACAACACCACGCCCGGATCAGTTCGACCTCTCTGGGGACAGATCGCTCAGGAGATGATCCAGTATGGTGCCAGCTATCCCTTCGGTGCCGGTACTTGTTCCCGAAAGTGGAGAAGCCTCCAGCAGCAGCCGTAGAGCGCACACCAGCTTGACACTTGTCATCGCTCGTGGCACTTGAACAACAACTTCTCTACATGGCTCTTCACGATACTGGTAACGATTCTTCACGACTAATGAGTTGATACCCCAACACTCCACTTGCTTCTCTACAAAACACACAAAAAAAAAGGACATGGTGGCTTACAAGGATCTGACTTTTTCACGTTTGCAATTTGCTCTTCATGTTCTCTAATGGTTTTCTTTCTTTTCTTCATGGTAATGGTTCAAGGTCTTCGCACAAAAGTTCAAGGGAAATGGAATGGAATGGCACATCGGTTCATCATGTATTCGATAGCATCTTGGTTGTTCTTTCGAAAGGTTCAGGGCAAGGTTCCTAGTAGAATAGTCAACCACAGATAGCTTCAGGGCATGGTACCCAAGGATGAACAGGTTGCTGCTAGTTATATGAATTTGATTTTTCACATCACACTTTGTCTTGATTAATGTTTGAATGCATCGTGACTTGTTTCTTTGTTGTCTTGGTTGATGGTGATCGCAGGATGTTGGTGTTGCACGAGGGGATTCGCAAACATGGTGCCCCGACACTCGACGATAAATGAACTCTCTGATGGTTTGACTCTTTCATATTGTGCATAAAACATTGAAACAGTAAATTGAATTCTATCATGTTGTTTTCATCTACAATAATGGCGTTTGTGATCGCAAAATGCACTGCGGTGCATTTGTGGCCCCTCGCCAGGCTCCCACCCAGTGCCTCATCACCAAAATGCATCTTGTGGTGTGGCCCTCCAAGCGAGCGAGGGCAAGATCACGTGTGAATGGGCATTGTAGAAAGTAGCACATGTGGAAAAATCTTTGGAGACTGCCGGGTGGAATGGCATCTGGGCTTTTGATGGAGGTCGAGTCTGTACAATTCCGCTGGCCACTTTTATTCCCATAGAGCTGCTACGAGTATTTAGGCACAGGAGGTTGAAGGGAGCATGCATCAAGTTGAGTAGATGCTTTGAATTACCAAACATGTTGCAAGCCGTGATCCATATCCATTCGTACATACATGAAACCCACCCCCTCAGACTCATTGGACCAGCAGTAAATTCCAGTATCAATTACAAGCAACCTGTAGAGCATCTTCTTCCATTTATCTAGACCGAGTCGGCTGAGACCGCTTCTAAAGGGACAGGGGACCAGGGTATCGGTAAGACGGAACACCAATGCGCTCAAGACCACGCTTGAGAGCGCGAGGGAACTTCTGGATGACCCTGTAGTCGTGTTCTTCTTTCACTAGGACGGTGCCAGCCAGGATGGTACCGTTGACAGAAAGCTTGACGCCGAGAGGCTTTTCTTCTGCGTCTTCGAGATGAATCTTGTCGGATAGACGAGGCAGGAGAACCATGGTGTCCTTGGTCATGGCTAGGTTGTAGCTGATGCGTGATGGACCCTCAAGGGGGGGCTCGATCTCATGTTTTGGATGTAGGGTGACGGTAGCTTCAACCATGCAGCCTTTTTGGTACATGTCGAGGTATGTGCGGTGCAGCTGGTCAGAATCCATGCCGGAGATATTGCGGGCGACGACGGTGAAAGGAAGATGAGCTGTAATGGTTCCAAACTGTTTGTCCTTGACAGTGAGCATATCAGCAACGACAGACCAAGGGGAGTCTGGTCCGAGTCCATCCTTCATTCGTGAGATGGGGATCATCTGAACGTGCCGGTGTGCCTGGCTGGCACCTGAGAACTCGCCACTATTGAAGAAAGTGAACAGTCCATCACCACCGTCAGGGTTGTCATATGCATCAATGCAAGCACGAATGGCGGCAAAGTCATCTTTCTCCAGTAGATGATCCTGGTCCTTGAATTCGTTGGTGGCAAGGATGAAGTGCTCAGCTGCGATAGCGAACTTGTTGAGGACAAGGTAGTGGGAAGGACCGAGGTCCGAGATACGGAGGGCTGCGGGAGGATTTTGGAAGACGTCATTGGCAAGCATGCGAGCTTTCCTGGCCTGACGCTTGATCTCTTCCTCATCGGCTTTGAGGATGGGGTCGGTCTCAGGTTGGGCAACTGGCTGGGAAGCAGCGGGAGCGGCACCGGGCTCAGGCTTTCGGGAAAGACCAGGAGCGAAGCGCAGTTGGAACTGAACAGCAGTTAGTGCCTGCAAGGTTCACACGGGAACATGTATGTCATCCATGAATGGATATCATGTATGTCATGTAACAGGGGGACGATACTTACAGGGACCCCGCCAAGGGTCAAGACGGTCACCTCAGTGGAGTAGAACGTGAGCTCCTTCTGGGCAAGGGCGCGGGAGAAAGCGGCCGAGACGAGCCGGGGCAGGTCATTGATAGGAAGAATGCCCGGCATCTTGTCTCGAGAGAAGGGATACTGGAGAGAGAGACCGTGGTGCCCGAACAAAGGAGTGAAAAGTTGGCTTGCTTGCCCTCTGAGGTTGTTTGTCTGTGTCTGTGTGGTGCGGGAGAAAAAGACAGAGGGCGAGGTACCTGGGTACAAGGGTTCCACAAGGTTCGATGGCGGCACGGGTAAGACATCCGGTCCATTGACGTTAGGCCCCCCTGCCCCTGGACCCTGGCACTTTCAGCGCCTCCAACTCTCTTTGAGCTTCTGTAGCCGCGTTATCTCCACTATAGCGTTCTTGACTTTAACTTTCTCCGATACTGCACCTTCAATATCGTGCAACTGTGATCTCCTGGCCCATCACCCTGTTTGATTTTATTTCGACAAATTTAACATTTTTAAAATTCTGCTGTGGCTCATTCTGATGTATTTATCGCTCTTTTGAAGCCTGGGGTACTCCTAGACTTGTCTCGTTCCTCCATGTTGACGATTCCTCCCTCCCGGCAGCCTGCCTCACCCTCGAACTCCTCTCCAGAGCTCGTTCTCTCTGTTCCATGATCCCGCGGCAAAGATCCTAAACTTGGGAGGAAAGAAGACCCTCCAGGGGTTACAGATCAACAGGTGAGTAGTACCAGATTCCCCCGTGGGCGCCCCTGACAAATCCCAGGCTCCCCGACCGCCATCTCCAATCGCAACAACCCGTCCCGTCCCGTCCCCAGTCCCACCCAGACCTACCGTCCCTCATTCCCAACTCTTGAAACTCCCCGGTGCCACGTCCACATGCATGTGGTGTCACTGGAATGCGCGCTCTGTGGAACCTTGCCATCGGAGGATTCCCCACGGGATCACAGCAGAGAAGAAATCTTGGCACCCGAAATTGCGGTCAAGGATGAGCGGTCAGTTATTGAAAGTTCATTGGAAGCCTTGTTGAAGCAGATAGCCGTCGCTGGGGCTGGGATACAGGGGCCTGGATTCGTGGTTGAGTTGGGACTCATGTCGTACAGAGGTGGCTCGCCCGTCTACTCGTCGATCGTTACCAAAGTAGCAAGGAGAAAGAGAGCCTGACCGCCTTGGTGTCCTTGGTATGTACACAACTATTTATTCATTGACGAAAGAAACCCCTGAATCGCCTGTAGTCGAACGGCTTGGGGTGTTTCGTGCATGCGAGGTTTCCATGAGACATTGCAGCGAATTACCAGGCTCTATACTCCCAGGGATTGTACTACTGTGACAAGATATGTGTCAAAGATATGCTGGAGACTTCACGTAAGTGTTGGGAGTCCCATCGATCCGTGGCCGGGATTTCACTAACACCCCTTACTCGCCCCAGGTTACCCCGGATCCTAGCGACGATCCATCCTTTAGAACCCACGGGTACCCACCGCAGGAAGCGTTCCCCGGCCTTATCTATAAGTCGGGGAAAGAGAAAAGACCCCCGAGATGCTCAACGGCCCAACTGTCGACCCCATGGCGTGTGGGGTCATTGTGACGCAGCATGAGCCAAGGACTTCTAACTTACATGCGCAAGACATGCAAGCATTACAACAAAGAAGAGGGCACGAGGCACCTTAGCACCCCGCAAAGCTGGACTGGGGTCCCTGGAGAGGTATGGATGACTACTCATTCGTGGGCTTGTACAAGATGCAATGATCCTATGAATATTGGAGACAACTAATGATTGACTCAGTACCGTTACAAGTTATGTATGGTTAATGTGAGTTTCCACTATCTGGCTTCCGGAAAGTCATTGCCATGTAGCGGTGTATCCCTCAGCGTCCAAGACAGGGTGTGCTGTGGTCCCTCCTGGTGTACATCACCCATTGTACAACCCCAAAAGAAGCTTACAGACCCTGTGTAATGACTGATGCTAACAACTGGGGTTGACAGAACATAGGCAGAGCTTGACGCTATCGAAACCTCTTACCCCCCCCCCAATGGCCCGAAAGCCCCCACGATCGAAAGTTCCCGTGATCGAAACGAACGAATACCTGAAGCCCATGAGTACGAACCCACCGGATGGAATCACTGTCATCAACGAGGACCTTCTGTCTGTTGATATGTCCGCCCTGGACCTATGACACTCCACATCCCTCGCATGGAGACTCGTGTAATTGACTTCGAAACCAGTCCCAGAGAGCTGTGAGAGAAGTAAGATTCCGAGCTTATACTTTTAAAGGGGGCCAGAAGGCCTTTCTGCGAGGAGATGTTGCCTGGAAAATGGGGCAAGAAGGTGGAACACCCATGAGTCTTGATTCCAACAAACCCCTGGAGATATCACGACCTAAGTCAACAACGGGGGAACAGACTTTTTTGGCATGTATACTAATAGGCCTGAGTATATGGTACATGGCACGATGTTGAGGAAGTGTAGGTGGTCCGAATGAGTTTGAAGATTGGTGTAAGCCTGAAGCTTCTCCCTTAAAGATATTCTCCACTAGCCTCAACTCTCTTATGGGTTTTAGGATTTCGACCGATACCACTAAGTTCGAGAGTTTAAAGCCTATTCTGCCTTCCTCATACCTCCGACCGAGTATGAGCCCTCCCGAGCGAAAAGCCTGGTTTCTACGGCGACGAGAAAGACGAGAAGAATAAGAGCCATAAACAGATAATCACTTGAAAATTCCGGCGCAAGGAGAAATGTACCTTCAGCAAGGAGTATAAAATATACATGGGCGTTGGGTGGTCTGGATCGAGAGTTACCCGTTTTCACGGTATGAAGTCGGGGACAATCAGGGTCACAGGCAATGCAAGAAATGGGCACTGGGTTACAAGTCGGATTCGTCATGACACTATCAATCAAGCCTTTTTATGATCTATCAAACTCTGAGATTATATTGCCGGCGACTCCAGAAGAAGCTGTGTTTGAACTCTGAAGGAGCATGATGCTGAGCGATAGCCCCTGAAAGGGTAGACACCTTTGTGATGGTGGTTTGCAATTGCGATCTATAAGAAGCAAGAAACTACAAGGACTTAATCAAAGAGTTTAGAAGGGGTGCTGTGTTTTCCTGCTCAATGGTGGCGCAGGTTTAATTATTCTCAGATCCGCCCAACGTAGTCAGGGGTGGTTCTTCAACCCATATCCTAGTGGACTGGATGGCATTAGCACCAAGAGTTCTCTGTTGCCAACTCAATTTATACTGTGCTAACGGTAATGCGGCAGAGCGGCGTTCTCACGCAGAGTGATCGTGGAAGGTAGATCGGGGAGCCCTTGAACTTGGCCACCTGTTGATCTTGGCTTATGCGATGTTATTTTCGGGCTCTAGATTTCGCTTTCAAGATAAATAGGAAAGTACCGATTCGCCCAACACTTTATCCCTGCGATGCTTCTAGAGTCTGGGATGCGCAAATCCACCAGAAGGACCTCATATGGATGTTCATGCTCGCTCTCGTTCCCGTTCTCGCGGTAATTTCTCGTCAATCGGTTCGTCTAGGCTCCTGGTACAGGAGGCTGTTGGCGTCGGGCTTAGATATTGGGGTACTATATATGGTACAGCCTGCGGACCTAGAATATCGATGAACCTATCGAGGCGAGTGAGTCCAATGACATATAGCACACCTCTCCGAGGCCGGAAATTAGGAGTCCTAGACCAGGCGACTAGTCAAACTCGAATCATAAATTCAAGCGGAATGCGATTTGAAGCCAGGTTTGTGCTGACAGTCGTGAACATGGCAAGGGGGCGAGACAGTAGAGCGTTCGCGGTCGTCTATAGGGGGCCAGTGGCTTGGATCGTATTCTAGTACTATCCTATGTACCGGAGGCGCGAGGTTCTTGACTTGGAGGCAATGGATGGAGGGAAGGACATGTTGAACGGATGTTTTTAGGATATTTCTGCAACATAGCAACAGTCAGCGCTCATCCTGGGGGAGTACCAAGGAGTATGCTTACCAGCCTGCCGGTCAAAGCCCTAGTTCCAACTGAGGAATGATATTGATTCTCTTCTTGGAAATCCCTTGCTCCTTATTTGGACTGTATCGAAACGAACTCGAGTTCGGAAGGTAATTCCTGCTCGCTGTCAGCCTTGGGGACATGGAAGCTGAGAGGCATCTCGACGTTCTGGGTCACCGTACCTTTCTTCTTTAGCTCGGGAATACCGCCGGAGAACAAAGGAAGCTTCTCAAAGCACACATCCATGGTATCAGCGGCAGTCTGCGACGAGTCACTCATCCGTGGATCAACAGAGAGAGGGGGGAAATAAACAAACTTAATAGGAGTCGATGTGGCATGAACGGCTTCGGCCTCTTGGTGAAGATCTTCCTTCTCGAGAATCAAGAGGGGAGGAACTTGGAGGTTGGTGGCAGGGCTCTTTTAGGGGGCTATTGATGCGGTGGTGGCCTAGCCGACGCTGAAAAGAACCGAGCCGAAGAGCTCCAGGGGGCAAGGTGTGGTATAACCAGAAAGAACAGAAGGGTGGCAGCCGTATTCTCAAAGATAATTACATCATTTGACTTAAAGCGGTAAAGCAGATACAGTTCCGATAAGACATGTAATCTACCTCTGAATGGAGCATTAGGCAAACTGTGCTAGCTCACCCTCGGCTGCATTGCCATCTACGGCCTGGGCAGGAAAAATGTTGTTCCTATTAATATCAGATTGCAACAGTTTGCCCCCCTTGCCTTTGATTTTTTGATTTATTTGATTGCATCCTTAGTCTTCACGGCGAAATTTCTCTGTCACGTCTAACCAGGCTCATTATTCATTGGGTTTCCATATTGCTGGTCTTCATGACTTCATCTAGGCACCAAATCATCGCCATGAATTGCACAGCCATCTTTGCAGATCCCTCATCATCCACATCCTACCGCGTGATATCGCCAGGCGAATTGTCACTTGCCCATGAGCGGCCTCCCCGAGGAACAATGCCTGAATGTAAAATGCCAGCTTATGGTGAGAGGCAGTGCAAGCTGGTTACCACAGGGTGCAATGACGTTACAAAATCTTGGCTGACTCGTTTTGCAGTGTCTCGGCGCCAAGAAGCCAGGGAAAACCATGACGGAGACGGCAACACTCGGTCATGCCTTCAAGGATATCGATCATTCAGCCTTCCTGGGCGTCAGTAAGTCAGCCCCTAAAGAATAAGATCTCCAGTCGATCTTCTAGAAGTACTTCATATACCCTCGTCCGCCCCCTGAAGTTTATACATTCTGACTGGCTTCCTTCACGTAGGCTGTAGCGTCAATCCGACAAGCTATTCAACAACCTGACTCCATCATGACGTCTCCGTACTCTCGAACGACGCTCAAGTCCTTATGTCTCGCCGGTATTCTCTACGGAGCCACCACAGCCCAGGAAGATCTCCCCCAGACCATTGTCGGATGCGACTATCTAGATTGTCCATTCGGCGACGGTACTCCCAGATACCAGTGGGCCAACTGCACCCTAGCAGACAAAGATTACACAGTCGTTGGCTTCTCGCGAATTCCCCTTAGCTCCAAGAACCCTTGGCCCGGCCTCTCGTGGCTTTACGGCGCTGAGCAAGATAGTTCCGTCTCGCCCACGTTTGAGAAGAACTTTTACTTGGGCGCTCCTCCCGAAACAGACTTCTCGGACGTGACGGCTTGCGCCATATTCTTCCGGAATGTGAGCGGTGCGGTTGGCTTTCAAGGTTCTAGTAGGACGTCGCAGGGTACTTGTGAGGATGCCATGTCAAAAGACTGTGTGGTAGCTCTGAACAAGCAGGCCGCTGCCGTTGATGTTGACGGTCTCTCTGCGAAGGACGCCTGTTCCAAAGTTAAGGACGAGTTGCTGGAGACTATGGACCCTGATTGCTACTCATGGACAAGGGATAGAGATTGGAACAACATCACCGCCGTCCGTAAGTTTTTGGAGGCTAACCACAGCCATACTTGGTTGGGAACTAACAAACTCGGAAGCCTTGTCAGGACCAGATGCCTCCAAACCCATCTCCCGTGAGGAAAACTCCACGTCCAACTGCTGGCCAGTCTCCCCCAAAAACTACAGCCTCACAAAGGTTGAATCATACGTGGTGGATCGAACGGGGGTCCGTAATTTTGTCTTGCAATGAGAAGCTACCTGCTAATATGATGAACAGGAAGATGACGACGAAAGCCCGAACAGTGTGGTCCCTATCTTGACCGTCTTCTTCCCAGGAGACTCCGATACCATTCCCGAGCCTGAAAGCCAGATGAACTGCATCAAGACTGTGGTGAATCCTGATATGGAATTTGATGATGAGAACGGTTCAAATGCCCTGAGGAATATGCCGATGGTCTTGGCACTGGGGATTTCAGTGCTTGCAACACTCCTAACTATACTTGCATAACGTTATTGAGCCGTCTCCTTGGTAGCTACTTACTCAGGACGGCAAAGAATACACATGATACCATGTTATCAAAGAGAGTTTATTTCACACCCGAGAGCCTTCCTGGTCCTATCCTGGTGACAACTCCTGGGAGCCCCTTAGACCCCAAAAACGACCGCGTCCCAACTTCAAGAATCACCACGTTCAACACTTCCACTGCCATGACCAGCTTCCCCCTCCTGTGCTTGTGCTTGCTTCTGCGCTTTCTCCCGACCCTCCTCAATATTATATTTCCTCACACGCGGCCGAACCGATATATACTCGTCATCATAGACCAGATCTTGGAAACGCAACTCGATGGTGCACTTGAGCACGGAATGGCGATAGACCTTAGGGTCGATCTTCTTGGGAACCTCAATAAGAATGTCTTTCTTCCACTCTGTTGCCCATATGAGATAGGTGACGGGGAAAGGGACGTCGTCTTGGTGGTCTTGGGCGTATGTTCGGAAGACGACGTCTCGCCAGGTTTCGTTGAGGTTTCTGAATGTCATGATGATCTCAGACACAGTAGGTAGCTTGTCTTGGGAAATGTGTAGGAAGAGAGATGGAGGAGAGTTTGCTGTCAGTTGTTGTGTTGTGTTGGTCGAGGCTGCAACACGTCATTTGATCGACATTGGCATTCTCCACGTAACTTCTCCAATAGTAGAGGAGACCATCCCTGCTCATGACCAACATGACATGGATTCCCGGGCGAAAGAGTTTACGTCAGATGCAATAATAAACAAAAGCTGCATCATTCGGAGCTCCCAAAGTCCTACACAAGCGTGTACCTCCCAGTAGACAACAGAATAAACCTCCACATTCCCCTTGCCATACCCTTGACTCTAAAACACCTTTCCTTCTCTTCAATTTCAGGATCTGGAACATCAATTCGACCATCTGTCTCTTCAACAACCCACGACACGCTCAAACCACGCATAGTCGGTCGAGGTAAAGACTCCAATACCATTTGAAAAGGGGTAAGAACAAAAGTCTCCCCCATACTCTCATCCACGTCAAAGGTAGCCCGTCGAAGACCAATCTCTGAACCCTGACTTCCAACCTTGCTCATGTAAAGAGCCATGATGCTTGCAGCCGCCGAGTGTTTCATGAGACTGTTCTCCATGCCGGGATTAGTTGACATGACTTCTCTCGTAGCCATTTCGCCCATACTCGAGAGTATTGAGCCAATGATGAGCATAGAACTATGGCTGCGATTTGAAAACTTTTCTCCTAGCTCTTTGTATGCTTCTTTCTCTGATGGCTTTGCTGTTAGGTCTGATCTTGGCGTGTTGTTGACTAAAGCCCAAGACCACAAACCCCCTTGTTCCATGACCCTGTCGATAATCCAAGATTGAAGATATCTCCCGTCAGGAGTAGGATCTAGGGCAAACATTCCAGCTCGGCTCTCAACTTGGAGACCTGGTGGGAATTCATCGACAGACTCAATCATGGGACTCAAGTCGCCCAACTTGCTGCGACTTGTATTCCAGTATCGATTCGAAGTAGAATTCAAGATCGAATCTGCCAGTTCCTTCTCGCCCTTGGAAGCCAAAGACTCGATAATCTTGAACAAGAGATGCGTAGTGGCCAGTCTAACAGTTTCATCACCGGGCCTCAAAGGTCCTGTGTGGAGTTGTTTCCAAGAGTGTGCGTGTTTGATCTGTAAAGACTCGAGGCTTATGAAGCGATCTTTCTTCCAGAGGTGCCCAAGAATCGAAAGACCATTCTTGGACAGGTCAACGGTGGAACCGACGTTTTCCAAGGAAAACGCACCAAAGGGATTCCACTCGTTGGCTTGCAGGAACTGTGTATTGCGGGTGAGGTTGTGAACCCAGGAGAACTCTCCCTCGTCTTGTGAAGGCATTACTGTTACAATGTTAGTAAATCATCTTTTCTCACGGGAAATGTCTCACCTAGAGGCTGCATGCTGCTCGGCGCTCTATACAGTTCAGGCACAAGCAACGAAAAGTCGTTGTTGATGACAGAAAGAGCCAAGACGCAGGCACTCAAGCTATCCTGTGTCTTTTCGAGCTCAATGGTATTGAATCGAACGTGATAGCCGCACATATTTGCTAGAATGGCTAGCTTGTCTGGTATCCTCAGGAGACCGCGGAGTTTCAGGTATGTCAGAGCCACTGCGGCATTGCAGGTTCTCCTAGGCTTGTTGTTTCCACCAAACATTGTCGTTGCCTTTTCTGGCTCCTCGGGATGGAATGCTTCCATTCTTTTCAATGTCAGTTCAGGATCCGTCTTCTCATCCTGTTGAGTGGTTCCATCGGCGGGACCTTGTCCCTTAACAGGTCTTGGTTGAGTTTTGGTACGCAGTCCCGGTACTAAGGCTCGTATGAGCGGCGTACATATTCGAAAACAAGTCTGCATCGCATCAAGCCGGATTGCTAATTCGGTTCGAGACCATTCATGGCAGACCAACATCCAGCGGCTGACATCAACTCCCTCAAGTCGAGGAAAAAGAAGAAACATGTTACCGCTGGAGGCAAAAGCTTCCTGCAAGATCCAGGCGCGTGTATTCCATCTATCGTTGGCCACTTTGCTCAGAGCTTCGTACACGGCATTCCGATGGACTGCAGAGCGCCCAGAGGGTGGTGCTTGGCCACGGCGGGAATTACCACACCTCTTTCCTTGATATTCGTAGACCGTCTGGAGACAATGTAGGTCTTTCTTGTTGAGCTCGGCATTGAATAGGCCAATCGAGGTGTGGACACGAAGGTAGACGTTGTCCATGGCCTGGATGGCGAGTTCTTGTTGTTCGGGATTGTCTTGCTCAATGCACTCCTGGTTTGATAAATGATATCAGTAAATAGCTTGCAGTCATCTTATCCTTTTATGTAGACGAACCTGGTCAATCCAGATCATGCGGAATCCGTTCTCTCGGGCAAAGGTCACGACTCGGTCAATGGTACTCTTTGCCGCCCGCATGTCTCGAACACTACCATCCTCCTCAACCACCTTGTAAGGCCCTTCTTCATCGTCACTACGGTTGGCTGTCGCAGCAGACCAGCAGTAGGACACAGCGACAAAGTGATCGCACCTGCTGAGCTCGTTGGAGCCAACCTTGTTCACTCTTCGGATCCGAAACTTGGTAATCTTTCCTTCGTTTGGGAATAGAGGAATATTCTGGCAAGTCTTGCACGAATGCTCTCTGACGTGAACGCATGGATTGGCGTACTTGTGTAGCTCGGCTTCACGGTTCTCGATCTTTGCTGTGGGAGTGAGGGAGAGATGTTTCTCGCAGACATGACCCGCCGGGAGAGGTAATCGTTCTTGACAAGGCCGACACTGTCCAAGAAGGGGCGTTTCTTGGTTCCTTTCCTGAGGCTCGTGATCATGACCGTCGTCGAATGTCAGGAAACGAAGGCTATCGGCCCAACTTGACGTGTGGACGCGGGTCATGCGTTGGTCAATAATGGTCGCAACATTCTCACGCATCTTGTACCGTGTACCATTTCCTGCTTCATCTGGAGGCTCATTCGGAAGCAACTCGCGAGTGTCGTCGAACATGTTGTGGTTGATGTTGCGACTAGGTAGGTAGCTAAGATGGTCGCGAAGAGGCGGAAAAGGCGGCCTGATGACACATTAAAATAAAACCAGCTAGAGATACAAGAAAAGAAACTCGCAATAGAATTTCCAATTCTAGTCAAGGCGATTTTCATGATATCCACAACAGCTGCATCTGGATGGAGAGGCCAAGCTATTCGTGCACCAACACAGCTCCCCCTCTTTGCGGCACAGCCTCCTTAAAAACATTGCGACCCATCATCCCACACCATCACTGCAGTCGGGCGTCAAAAAAGGCAAAACCGGTCAGTCCATGAAATTGTGAAACACCCCTACTATTGGATGCATCCCCTTCTGCCTATCCTGCAAGTAACCGCACTGCTGACACTAAAAGCACGCAGCTGCAGAGTCAGCCTCAGCTGCCTAGATTATGCAGATCAGTGCTAGACAAATCCCCTCTTTGTCCCCATCGAGTTTTTCTTATTTAAATTCTCCCTGAGTCATGAGATCAAACTTCTTCGATCAAACTTCATCGTCCGTTCAGAATGCCATCTTCATATGGTTCAGCTTCGCCCGACCCGTGGGAAACATGGGGAATACGCAAAGACCGCCGAAAAACAAACAACGACGACAGCGATGACGATATTGAGCCCATCAACGGCCTGGCCCAACCTGGCATCAACGGCCCAGTCCAACCTGGCATGACAGCCGAGACTAGGGATCTCTACAGAAGAAAGTGCGATGAGCCCTGGCAAGAATGGGCTCCTGAAGACATTGGCGTCAACGCCCACTCGGCTGCTGCAGCTGCCAAGTTCGCCCTCATCATCCGTCGCCAGAAGCATCAAGATGACAACGGCGAGCCTGCCTTGGCTCTGTTCTCCATCACAGTTCAGAGTCCGCTGATTAAAAAGCAACTCGGCTTCGTGTTTGATGGATACAAGGGCATCAACACAAACTTGAAGAAGCTCGACTTCAAGGCTCCCTTCCATGAATTCTTCTACCGGTGGGAAGAGTTTGTCCAGGCCATGCCGGCGGAGAGTGAAGAAACAGAGGTTGCGAGGAGTCACTACAAACTTCTTTTTGACACGATTTCCAAGGAGATAACCCCTCACATCGAGCAAGCGTCTGACCTGGTCAAGAACCATGTCATTTCTTTCCAGTATGTCTGGGCCCTCTTTGAGCCTGGAATCGAAGTCTACACCAAAGTCGATGGCCACGACCGCATCCTCGTTCTCCTCAATGCCGAGTATAAAAAGACGGATTGCGGAATTATCTACTTGCTTTCGTGTCGCTACATCGACACTGATGGAGAGCGCTTCGGGTACAGGCCCATGGAGATCATCATCTATCCGTTTGGGAACTTGAAGCCTATCCTGGAGCTCGATGCTATCCCCACCCGTCTGCTTCCTAACATTGGGGCCATCCGAGAGCAGCTGATAGAGCGAGGCCGAAAGTTTGAAGCGCTCAGAGGAGTTCACCATAGATCATACACTGGAGTTTACGAGCGAGCGAACCCCCCTACTGGACATCCGAAAAACCAACATGTGAGCATATGTAACCTGTCTATTCTGTAGCAGAGACTGACTAGCCCTCAAGGTGGTTGAAGAAAGAATCGTCATTGATCCCATGATGTTCTCCAAGTACGTGGACGAGCGGCAAGCAATGATGACACCCCTCATCCCCCTCGAAGAGTCAAACGGGGGCAATTTAGACATTGAGAAAAGTTTGGATCCTCAGATCCGTGATCAGATGGATCAAGGACCAGCTTATATGGGGAGACGAAGGCCCAGGGGATACCCTCCTGCTCCACTCATGCACATACGATCCAAGCCAGTGACATCAGAGGATGAGAGTCTCCCTGAGAAGTACTACCATCTGTGTACACACCTAGTCAGGGGGTTTTGCCTCAAGGCAAAGGATTGGGGTAAGTACTGTACAGCTATGTTTCAAGGACAGATACTTACGAAGACATAGGATATCTCGACGTCGACCTTATCCAGGACATTGTTTGGAACAATACTGCTTTTGATCAACTCGTTCTACCACAAGACTACAAACGCATCATCCGTGCATTCGCCCATGCTCAGACATCTGGGTTGGATGACTTTGACGACGTGATCAAAGGAAAGGGTAAGAAAGGATACTCTGCAAACGGAAAGTTCAGCATCTAACGGATCTATAGGACGAGGCATCGTTATGCTCCTGAGTGGAGAGCCAGGAACTGGCAAGACTCTCACCTCAGAATCAGGTTCGTATCTGTATAATCCCTAGTCTTCTACAGAATACTTACTTCTTCCACAGTTGCCGAAACCATGCACAAGCCCCTTTACGCCATGAGCGCTGGAGAACTCGGCGACGAAGCAGGCGAAGTCGAGAACGAACTAGACCGAGTCCTCGAGCTTTCGACAAAATGGCGAGCCGTCCTCCTTATAGACGAATGCGACGTATTCCTCGAGCGCCGCTCATCGTCAGATCTGGAGCGCAACAAGCTAGTCTCCATCTTCCTCCGTCTACTCGAGTACTACCAGGGAGTAATGTTCCTCACCACCAACAGAGTTTCATCCTTCGACCCTGCCTTCGAGTCGCGAATTCATCTTACGATTCACTACCCGAATCTAGACGCTAATAGTAGACTGCACATTTGGAAGACTTTTGTCAAGATTGAGACTGGTGGTGTCTCGGAGGCTGACCTTGAGGAACTTGCCAAGGAGGAACTTAATGGGCGACAGATTAAAAATGTGGTCAAGACGGCGCGGCTGTTGGCGTCTGAAGAAGGGGTGCCGCTTCGCTCGGGTCATATCAACACGGTGTTGAGCATCAAGAAGGGGAATATCAACATGGTTTAAGTAGTTGTGCTGGAATTCCAACATTCCTGCTTGGTTGAATTTTCAAAGATTTATTCCTATTTTTTCCCCCAACTACGTCTTTGTCGCACACGAAATTCAATAACATATTCCAAGAGTTATATAGTGTTTCAAATTATGCTTTGAGCTGTTATTTGCTGCAAACCCACCCCTGGGCACGCACGTCAGGGGACTTGGTAGAGAGAATGGCCCCGTTTGGACCAGCGTTTATATCAAAGTGCACAACCATCGTGTAAAATATTTTCAAGTTGATAGAGAGCAAAGGACTAGACTTGTGAACGTGATTGACGTAGGCACCGGCCCGCGCATGACGTATCCGGCCGGCCGGGTCCCCGAGTTGACAACGCCGGACCCACTTACTTTCGGCACCCGGGCGCCACGGGCACCGAAAGGGATTGACTTGCTAAGCCACCTCCAAGAATACCTCAATGCTTCTCCTATGGCTGTGGCTAAATTCCTACATTGATGAATCCCTATACGAAAGAACCCATCATGTCTAGTGACCCGTATCCAAGCCTCGTCATCGGGGGTCCGCGGGTCCCGAAGCCAATACAGACAAGTCATATACTTCTATCTACAATATATCTAAGAGCCTAAAGTTAAATACACGTCAATAGTCTTCAGGTTATTTCCACGAGAATAGTAGCAGACACTCATCTCACCTCCCTTAAATCTTTCATCTCCAACGCTACACATTCACCGCACGAACTATGCAGTCCAGTTCAGAATCGCGGGTCCTCCGTCCCTTGGGCCGAGTGTAAGTTTAAGCAACCTCGTTGAGAATCTATATCTAACTTTCTTCCTTTAAGCGAACGTTATCAGTCCGCCCTACACTTGTTGGATCTCTACCCTAGCACCGTATTAACCTGTCACTACAAAATCCCACATCGTCTCATCACAGCCCCTGCGGGTCAACAAGAGCTTGAAGAGTTCTGGGAACGTACAGTTGCTAGAAACATCTTACAACATCCTCTGATGCAGGTTGGCCAGGTCAATGAAGATTCCGCTGAACCAGCATGGGTCCGGCTTGATACTCTCGATCTGTCTCGGCACATTTCCTGGAGGGTAGTCAGCTCCTCTGAAGACTACCCTACAATTCACAAGAAGATACTTCAGGAGCAGCTTAGCATGAAATTCGTTGACCTCGAAACTCGCCCTGGGTGGAGGATGGTGGTACTCAAGCAAGAATCTGATGACTTAATGGAAGTGATCCTGGCTTGGAATCATCCCCATTTCGACGGAACCGGCGCAAAGATATTTCACGAAACCATGCTCGAGACTCTTAACCAGGGAGGTTCCGAGCTTCCAATTGTTCGAAACCACATTCTAGAGACAGTGGTCAACAAGCAAAACCTCCCACCTCCTCAAGAAACTGCGGGTAACTACTCTACTTCCTTTGGCTACATGGCCGATACGATTTGGGAAGACGTGAAACCAAGACTCTTTGGCTGGGCATCTACACCTCCAACTATCTGGCCAGCTATCTCCCCGAAACCTTACGAAACCAGGTTTCGGAACTTGACCATCGACAACCAGATGCTCCAGGGCGTGCTCGCGGCTTGTAGACCGCACAAGACAACTTTGACGGGTCTCCTGCACGCAATCGCCCTCATCAGTCTCACACCACAGGTTCCTGACGAGGTCTTGGAAGTAACAGGCAGCACGCCACTCAACTTGCGGCGATTCATCCCCGCTCGATCAGAAGCGTTCCCTGATCTAGAGCCTGACAAGACAGTCAGTTGCTGCGTCACTTCAACAAACCACAAGTTTGATAAAGAGTTGTTGGACCAGATTCGCCATCGAATCAAGACTACCACGGATGATTCCAATTTAGCAACTTGTGCAGACATCATGTGGAGTGTGTCAACGAGAGTGAGGGAGGAACTTCAAGAAAAGCTTAGTCAAGGCCTCAAGAACGACCTGGTCGGCATGATGGGCTTCGTTGCGGATTGGAGAGAGTATGCCAAGGAAGCACAGCGAAAACCGAGGGCGGCCACTTGGCTCGTCACCAATTTAGGGGTTCTCGATGGAGAGGATGGCTCAGACCAGCGGGCTGACAGATGGTCAATTCACAGGGCAGACTTCTTGTTGAGCGCTGACGTTGCCGGCCCAGCACTTACCATCTGCCCTGTCGCTATCAAGGGTCGAGATCTGACCATTAACGTTGGCTGGCAGGGAGGTGTTGTTGACGACGAACTGGGAGAGCGGCTGGTGGGAGATATCGAGAAATGCTTTCGGGATGTGGCGGTGACGCGGTAGTTTGCCACTGGGTGTTAACTGTAACTGATATATCTATAATAAACCAATTATTATCGGACTAGGTGCTTCTTTGGGTTGGGTGTAGAAAGCCCTGTCAGGAGATGTTCGGTAATAGCAAATAGAGAGACTGTCTATGGACGGAAGTTTTTACAACTCAGGAAAGAGGAGAAACCCGAAAAGAAAATCGAACGAGTTGAAGTGGGTATTCATGGTAATAAGACGGTAGGTAGATAAAAGAATCCTGCTTTCATGGTCCTTGCCCAGACGGCAAATCCCGCTGTGCCCCTTGACTACCAGTGACGTTCCATCGATCTAAGACACAGATGGTTGGTGTCATGCACAGACGGGGGGATATCCCATGTCGATTTCAGGGAAATCGCCGGCACTTTAAATCCCGGATTCAGGGGTTATAGATCTTGGCGTCAAGGATCGGGGAGGCTAGTGTATTCCCTGCCGCTGGCAACTTGACACAAGTTGAGTTATCAAAGCCGTTCTTGCAGATTCAACGGCCCCTCTTTCACAAAATATGGAACACAAGATGGTATATCTGGTACGAGCTAATGCAGGATATCCTTGAATTTTAAAGTTTATTAAGCATAACAACATGCTCCGCTCTTCATCCCCCCTTCATCGCTAACCCCTGACTAACTACATTCACTCACTCCTAAGGGAGTCTGAAGCCACCCTTCTGTCTCTTCTGGAAGAAACCCTCAGGGTCATACTTGGCCGAAACCTGTTGCAGGAACGCGACGTTTTCACTACCGTAGCTCAGGATGGGGTCTTCTTGGGTAGGATCGACGTAGTTCAGGTATCGCCACTCGCGCATGCCGTCAATGCTCTTGGCGAACTCCTCCAGCGCGTCGGAAAAGGCGCTCGCCTTCTGGCGCAGCAGAACCTCTTGCTCGGCGGTCTTGACTGTGCAGGAAAGAAGCCACATGAGGGAGTTGCCCTCGATTCTGTCAAGACCGAGAACGTTGCCTCCGTGCTCGACGCCGCGGTCGGCAAAGAGTCTGGGCACAGGCTGGAAGAGGTTCTGGGTGCCGAGCTCCGTGGCGGGGATCTCCTCCAGAAGCTCCTTGACAAAGGTATCGTGGAGTTCAGCGGCCTTGTTGATGATGCGGACATCGTTGGCAAATGTCAGACTGAACCAAACGTTGCTGCACAAGTTGTTAACAATGATACCTCAAAATCAGCCGTGTTACTTACTAGAGGCTAGAGGGGAGGACATAGGACTCAGCCATGTCGCTGACAGGTCGGACGCTGATATCATTGAACAGCTCAGGTACAGCCAATGCCTCATCGAAGGTGGCAGGTCGCTCGACAGCGTTGGTATCGACAATGACCTGAGCGACAAGGACATCAGTGGACATACCCGGGTTGTAAGTCCAGTTGATCAGGTACGCCGCCTCGGGATTCTTCTCATTGTTGTTGGTAAAGTTGACCATAGCGTTGGCGATGGCTTCACCCTGGGACAACTCCGAGGCACGGATACCACCCCAGACGTTGCCAGCCGGGAAGGTCTGAAGGTCGAAGCGCGTGACGATACCAAAGTTACCGGATCCACCCTTGAGAGCCTTGAGAAGATCGGGGTTTGTGTCCTTGTTGGCGTTGACGATGCTGCCATCAGCGAGCACGATCTCGACATTGACGATGGAATCGCATCCAAAGCCAGCGCGGCCAGTGTAGTAAGAGTTACCACCACCAGTCAAGAAACCGGCGACACCGACATTGCCGTCTCGGCCACCTGGAACAGCAACGCTGTGCTTCTCGAGCTCCTTGAAAACATCCGCCCATCGACCACCAGGCAAGACCGAGGCCAGAGTAGTGGTAGAGTCATACTCAGTGCCCTGAAGGAGGCCGAGGTCAATAGTGACTCCATTGTCGACGTTGCTACCACCTGCCCAGTGACTGTGACCACCGCTTCGAATGGCAAATTCAGCGGTAGAGTTGGAGTTGAGCACACGGATGACCTTGGAAACGTCTTCAGCGCTCTTGGGACGAACAATGCAAGAAGGCGTCAGACGAGAACTGGCAGACCACCAAGACTCGACTCTCTCCTCATACCCATCCTCAGTAGGGACGAGAAGCTGGTCACCCTCCTTGAAGCCAGCGGCAGACAGCAGAGAGCACTGTGTACGAGGATCAGAACTCATTGGTCGACAAGAGGAACGTTTCGAGTGTCTTACAGCTCTGGTCGCCGCGTCCTCTGCAACACTTTGACGCATGACGAGAGATGAGGCGGGACCTGCGAGGAGGATCGCCATGAGCGCGCTTGTAAATGGATGAGCCAACATGGTGGGGAGAAAGCAAAAGGATCGACAGTGGGCTCTTTTTTTAAGTTTATACAAGACAAGGTAGTGACTGTCGTGGTAGTATGCAGGTGACTACTACAGGGCCAAGGGAGTGTGGATGTGGATGTGGATGTTACAACAGTCGGGGAGCACCTTTATAAGTTTATTCACCTCCCTATTTTGTACTTACTTCGGGAAGATATTCCTCCCCGTCACCGGAAATTACAACGGAACTCACGGGACAGTTGAGGTATATCTTTTGCTTGGTTATGCCAAGGCTCTTTTTCTTCCCTCTTTCCGTACTACCTACGGAGTAGGCTATCCCGCTCACTGTCAAGGATTAACCCCCTGCTCACACGCGGTTAACCCGGTCCAAGCCAAGCGATGGTACTATGCAGGTAATAATAGCAAGGGGGGTGGTTCAACGAACGGTACGTCCGTTGCCAAGAACAGAGGGAAGATGCAGTCATGCAAGCCAAGATTCCCAAACTTGACCCTGAGCCTCCTGATGTAAGTCGGGTTGTAAAAAGGCGCCGTCTTTTCCGATTACACCCTGCAAGAAGAATCCAAACTGTCGGGTCCTACGTTTTTTCTCTCTCTTCTGTCTTTTGTTTCTCATTTTCGTGTGTGTTGGTTGAAAGTCATCATGTCTTTGATTGACGGCGTTCTCGTCGCCATACCACCCCCAGAAGGCTATGTCGTCGACTTTGACAACCCACAGCGTACCTCTGTCCAGGCTACTTACGTGATCGCCGGCATTGGCATGGTCTTGGCCCTATTCTTTCTCTTCCAGAGACTCTACGTCAAGGCATTCGTAAGGAATAGCTTTGGGATCGACGATGGTGCGTTACAGATAAATAAAGCAGTGGATTAGACGAAAGCTGACATTTTGGAATAGTGCTGTTGATCATTGCCTGGGTATGTTTTTTGTCTAATTGAATCTGCCCATCTGCCGATCAATCGCTTATCTTTACAGGCTGGGTCAATCACAATACAAGCCTTGACTCTTCGTGAGTTTCTCAAGAAATTGATAAAATAAATACGTGCTAACACTTGCAGGTTCGTTTGCTGAAGGTTGGATGGGAGTTCACGCCTGGGAGATTTCCTTTGAAAAGTTCCAAAAAGCCATCCTCGTACGTCGCCGAGCACAACGACCACACTTTGCTGGTCCCTGACTAACCGTAACAGTGGGCAACATACATCAATTCGATCGTTTACACCGTCCCGACATGTCTATCCAAAGTCGTAATCCTCCTATTCCTCCTCGAACTCAACAGCGGCCAAGCCTGGTACCGATGGACAATCTTTGCCACCATCTTCGTGGTGTCCGCCTCTAGCATCAGCATCTTCTTCGCCTCCGTTTTCCCATGCACGCCTTTCCGCAAATCTTGGGATCTGAATGTTCCTGCCGATGTAGGCTCTTGTATCGATCGACCGGCCATGTTCCAGGCGACTGCGGGGTTGGGTGTTGCGACTGATGTCTTGATCATTGCTATCCCGATTCCTATGATTGTTGGACTTCATCTGTCGGCTAAGAAGAAGGCTGCTCTTCTGTGCCTGTTTGCCATTGGTTCTGCGTAAGTCTTGGTCATTTGATGAATGTCCAGATATTAACAGTTGTAGAACCGTCATCACCTCCATGGTCCGACTCGCTCTCCTCATCTCCCAGCTCGACGCCGTCGACACAACCTGGGGTGGTGGCCCAATCCACGCCTGGATGTATGTTCCATACCCCTCCCTAATCTTCCAACTGCTAATCAATCGTTGAAACAGCTGCGTCGAAGCAAACCTCCTCATCATGTGCGCATGCCTATCAACCCTCCGCCACTTCGTCAAAACAGTTGCCCCCCGCCTCCTCTCAAGCAGCAGAGGAACCAGCACAGGCAAGTCGAAAACAGGCCTCTCCTCAGGGCACGAACTTCGAACAATTGGAGGAGGCACAGGGGGGAGGTCAGCCAACAGGGCGCCCTACACTCAGTTCGACGACCCTTTCACCGCAACTGCTGAGGCCGAGGGTGGTTTCGGGTGGCGACGGGAGGGGAAGACGGGGAGCTTGGATGACAAGTCAAGTAATGATGACGGGAGGAGTGACAAGGGGATTCTTCAGACGACGACCATGGTTGTGGAGTATTCAGAAGCTCGTGCTGTATAAAGCTTTCCTACAAAGAGTGCGGTGTATTACGTTGATTAGCTAGTTTAGTTGGCAGACATTGTTTATTAATTAATCCGTTTGTCGATACCTTCATTCTCCATCAAATCATGTGAGGTCGAAAGTGCAAATACAAAGTGATATTACAGTTCCAGCACGATCTTCTAGCTCAGTTATCGCATCGAGGGCCGGGCTTACTGTTGCAGCACATAGCAGCACAACCAGACTCCATGCGCAGGGCCTAACCATGTTGCCACATGCCGCAAATGGCTTCTTTGTAACCGTATTCCCGAATCAATTTTCCCCTCAATCCCAAGCAGGCGGTTCCTCAGCCGGCATACAACAACCTGGTAGTCCCCGAGTATCACCAACGGCCGGGCTCCTAACAGGGGGTCATCCGTATTATGAACACATAAGGAAAGTCGCCTGATGAATACCCGACCGAGCAGGTTTCGATAAGAACGCCCCCACAAAGTCTTGTCGTAGTCGGGGTGGATCCCCCTTCGCGTCGCTGGCGAGGTTCAGGAGGCTCAAGCCATCCCTGGTTTTTTTTCCCTGGCCTCGGGTCCGTTGATCGGAAGGTCACGTCATCTACGTCACCAGAAAAAGCATAGATGAGAAGGTTAGCTAGCTAGTGCTAGTGACCTCGCCTCGAGCTCTAAAGCGGTGTCGATGCTCAAATCAAACACCCTGGTCCCGTCGTGGACATCTAGGGTATTTTTCCTAGCGAAGGCCGCAGGGCTCAGGCTGGCCGTTGGCATGCCCTGGGTAAATGGAACGGTGTACCAGCTATTGAAAAAACCTCAGGAGAACTTTGACGATGATGG
The DNA here is from genome assembly GCA_003947045.1 of Fusarium ambrosium. NCBI lineage: Eukaryota > Fungi > Ascomycota > Sordariomycetes > Hypocreales > Nectriaceae > Fusarium > Fusarium ambrosium. Next base: position 188,204 of record NIZV01000029.1, read on the forward strand.
GGACCTACAGGGAAGGGAACCATTAAGGGTGCTAGAGAAGAAGGGGCTCTGAAGCATGGTCGAATCCTCTCACCGTCTGACCAGTCGGTGAAGACGTCCGTGAATTTGTCGGCGTCGACACCTAGCCATGCCATGATCTTATTTACGGTGTCATATGGCCCATCTATCAGTTGGATCTACCAGGCCTCCTTATCGCCGTCAGACTACTGGGCGCAGATGGTATCGACCCAGAGCGCGACTTGTTCCTTGTCGTGCCCAAGTTTCTCGAGAGTGAAGACGAGGTTCTGGGTGGCTGATCATGCCGTTAATAACTCCCCAAACGTATGAGAAAGTCATATGCAACAGGAGCATACTCAGGATATGCAAGAAGAAGCTTATCACTCCCTTCGAGTTGTAATAAGCTTAATAAAAGTCTCATAAGGTTATAATTAACCTATAGGAACATAATTCTAAACTCAAATACGTTGACAAAACTACCTTAAACATATAATACATACTTAACATATTACCCAAAGCAATTCTCTCCTATTATTATCATAGCAACCTAACTTGGCGTGACCTTCTCGAACAAACTTTACCACCTCGGATAATCATAAACCAAGTCACCGGCTATTCGGCATTTCCCTCACCCTCCTCCCACTCCCATACATAAACTGCAAGTCGCAAGGATAATAGGCCTAGGGTGCGTTGTGTTATCGTATGATGTGTATCTTGTCTGTTGTAATTGCTCCCTGGCCAGCTGGGTTGAGTCACTAAGCTAGCCTAGCCAATATACTACTGTTAGACCCTTCAAATTCAATGAGGAATAAAAAGGTAGTGATCTGCGTCAAGATAACCTAACTCTGGACGGAGTAACATCTTGACCGGTCCACTGTTCGTTCGTGATCCATAGCACTCCAATCACAACTAGCCGTGCCCAACGTTGATGCATCCTCGACAGCCAATTGGCTGCCCAAATAACACCACGATGCTCAGTCAGTCTCAAAACTCCGACAACCACGTGCGATGAATTTTCTCCTAGTATTCGATGCTTAGAATTCCGACGTTGGTCATTGGACATCTGCTTCTCACATCGCTGCCTCTTTCGTGACCGGTAGATAAGGCCTAGTTGACGTGCAGAGGAGTGGTGATGTAACCGGCGCAGGAAACGTGCAGGAGATGGAACGACCTGTTGGCTGTCGAGTTGGAAGTATATTCGTGTAGTAAGAGGCACAAGCGGGGTGTGGACTGGGCTTAAATCATGTTGATAAGTTTGGCCACAGCCACACAGAGTCCAGGCACAAGACCGTATTTCTTTATACCGCCAAGATGAGGATTACGCTTGTATGCGCAGCCGGCCTCTTGGCCATGGCAGTATTGGCCGCGTTCGATGGCAACCTCAACTATGCCAGTCCCTCCCGTCGTCACATCCGCCTTGGCATCGACGTGCCCCTGGTAAAACGTCGATCCATGAAGCGTGGAAACGTTCTATACGAGCATTCTGAGCTTGAGTTCACTCATGGCGTAGCCTCTGGAGATCCATGGGCCGACAGTGTCATTCTTTGGACTCGGGTAGCTCCCTCGGCCAAATCGAGTGAGAGCACAAAAGTGGTAGACGGCACAGCGGGATATTACAGCCACGAGACAGAAAAGTATATCAAAGCTGATCCCCATCCTATTTGCTTGGACTGGGATGTTTATGACTCCGATCCATCAGAGGGAAAGGCGGAGCGTGTGACGAGTGGTCGAGCATACACGACTTCTGATATTGACTACACAGTCAAGGTGAGACATATACCTCAGCTGTGGGAATTTTGACTCAGAATGTGATAGGTTGAAGTCACTGAGTTGGAGCCTCTCACTGTCTACTACTATCAATTCACAATCTGTGGCTCCGATACAAAGAGCGTCGTGGGTCGTACCAAGACGGCCCCGACAGCAGACGATGACGTCTCTGACCTCAGTTTTGCTGTTTTCTCTTGCAGCAACTACCGTGAGAGACTTCAATGTGATGTTTATATATGGTTACTGATATTCTTCAGCCAATGGATATTTCAATGCGTATGGAAATGCTGCCAGAAAAGATGAGCACGACTACGTTATTCACCTAGGTGACTACATCTACGAGACTGGCCGAGACGGAGAGAGGGCCACTATGCCAGCCAAGACTATTTTCACTCTGCACGACTACCGAACTCGACATGGACAGGTAATTCTCTCAACCGAAAAAGCTTAGACAAGGATGGGTCTAATGTGCTGCTCTAGTATCGTACTGATCCCGACCTACAACTCCTTTCGCAGAACTTTGCCTGGATTCCTACATGGGACGATCACGGCAGGTTGTCCCTCCGAATTATCTGGGTTCTGCTAACATCAAGACAGAGTTTGCTGACAATGGCTACCGGGATGGCTTCTCCCACATGAACAACACAGAGGATTCCTTCTTGAACGAGGGTCCCAAGGTCAGCGTCGACACTCGAAAGGTGAACGCCGTGAGGGCTTATTTTGAGTGGATGCCCATCCGGTATGAATTTTAATGGTCTATGTGACTCCCGTGCTAACAATCAAGTTAGGCAGACGGATCTGGACGATGGTCTCAGAGTCTGGAGATCCTTCCAGATGGGCAAGCTCCTGGATCTTATCATTCTCGACACGAGGAACTATGACCGCAGCATTACCTCTCTTGGTACACAGCCCTCCGGTGGTATATATATATCACTACTGACCAAGTTTAGGCTGGAACGACGAGTATGTTGACTTGATCCGAGATGACCCCAGCCGCACCTTGATGGGGGGACGTCAGGAGAACTGGTTCTACAAATCCCTCAGCAAGTCTCAAGAGCGAGGTGCAGCTTGGAGAATCATTGGAAATCAAATCATCTTTTCTCGTATTACCGAGAACTGGGGTGATGGAGAAATCCTGCCCACTGACAACTGGAGCGTAAGTCACCCTTTGCTTTGCGATCTCATTCCAGACACTGACATCCCTCGAGGGATACGTTGCCAATAGAAATCGAACTCTGGAACACCTTTATGATAATGAGATTGGCAACAATATTTTCCTTGCCGGAGACAGCCACCAGAACTGGGTAAGCCCCCTAACTGCGGGTCAACTCTTGCAAGGCTAACCATTTGTCAAGGTCTCGGACCTGGTCTGGCTCGGAAACCAAGACTACGACAACAAGACTGGTGCTGGAAGTATAGGAGTAGAGTTTGCCGGCACCGCCGTCAGCTCAGGTGGTGTCGACGGCCCCATCGAGCCCGATGCCGGAAAGGCCGCTCGTGAAAGAGTCAAGAGCAACCCCGAGTTGATGTGGCAGGAGGGCTACTATCGGGGATACTTTCTGCTCAATGTCACCCCCAAAGAAGTGTCAGCGCAATTCTATGGTGAGTATTCCCAAAAACCTTGGCACAACAGCTAACAGCCCTAGGCTCTCCTTCAGTGGCTACTCGTAACCCCTGGGATATTCCTCTTGCCAACTTCACTGTCATGTCTGGCGAGAACCATCTCCATAGACCAGTTGCTGGCGGGCAGGTAGAGTCTGGTGCACTTCGATACGGAGAAGTCAAGCACACCAATTTCTCTCTCAACACAGAGACAGGCGAGTGGAAGAACATTGAATTCTGCGCCATGTATGTCGAATCGTCCGAAGTGCCAAAATAATACCATGTCCTAGATATGAGTTGCCAAGAGAGATAGATAGAAAAGCGGCTATTTAGATAGGTATAGATAAGATATTTTTCAACAAAAGACCAGAACCAATAAACGAAGCAAAAGAATCTCAAACCTGCATCTCCATCACTCAGCGGCAACTTCCTCCTCCTCATAATCAGCAGCTTCATCGTCCGCGCTAGCATCCTGGTACTGCTGATACTCAGATATCAAGTCATGCATGTTAGACTCTGCCTCTGTGAATTCCATATCGTCCATACCCTCGCCCGTGTACCAATGCAAAAATGCCTTGCGACGGAACATGGCTGAGAATTGGTCCGCGACGTGCTTGAACACTTCTTGGATGGCGGTCGAGTTGCCCACAAAGGTGGCTGCCATGCCGAGACCCTGTGGGGGCACCGAACACAACGCGGTTTGTACGTTGTTAGGGATCCAGTCGACAAAGTATGAAGAGTTCTTGGATTGCACGTTGAGCATCTGGTCTTCGATTTCCTTTGTCGATAGACGGCCACGGCTAAGTCAAGTTAGCAAGGTTGATATCAAACTCTCCCATGGGCAAGACTTACAAAATAGCCGAACAGGCAAGATATCTTCCATTCCGGAAATCAGAATCCGCCATCATATTCTTCGGATCAAAAAGTTGCTGCGTAAGAGAAGGAACAGTAAAGTGCTGAAAAGACCGACTATCCCTACTCGTAAGCGGCGCAAACCCAACCATGAAAAAGTGAAGTCGAGGGAATGGAATCATGTTGACGGCCATCTTGCGAAGATCCGAGTTGAGTTGGCCTGGGAAGCGGAAACAAGTCGTCACGCCAGCCATGACCTTTGCGATCAGAAAGTTGAGGTCCGAGTAGGATGGGGTGGCGATCTTGAGGCTTCTGGTACAGATGTCGACGAGGGCCTTGTTGTCGAGGCAAAATGTTTCGTCAGAGTTTTCGATCAACTGGTTTAGGGCTAGGGTGGTGTTGTATGGTTCAACGACAGTGTTGGAAACGGTTGGTGATGGGAGAACTGAATAGGTGGCGATCATACGGTCAGGGAATTCCTCCTTGATCTTGGCCAGAAGAAGAGTGCCCATTCCAGAGCCACTGCCTCCGCCGAGAGAGTGGGAGAGTTGAAAGCCTTGAAGGTGATCACAACCTTCAGCCTCTCTTCTCACCACATCAACAACCTCATCGACGATTTCAGCGCCTTCCGAATAATGTCCCTTGGCCCAGTTGTTTCCGGCACTATCAGCACCTGAGACAAAGTTGTCCGGGCGGAACAGTTGTCCCATGGGTCCGGCGCGGATGCTATCCAAGGGGCCGGGTTCCAAGTCGATGAGGACTGCGCGGGGAACATACTTGTTGCCCGTTGCCTAAAGTAACTACCGTTTAGCGGGCGTTGTCTGTGTGGAGGTGATGTAAAGTGACTTGCCTGGTTGAAGTAGACATTAAGTCGCTCTAGTTGAGCATCTGATGTGCCGTTGTATCTGCAGAGTTTGAGCAAAGAGTGAAAAAGTCAAGAGTCGTGAAACTTACGCTCCATCAAGGTCGATTCCATGTTCACCAGAAACGGTTTGCCTAGAAGGTGTCAGTCAGTTCTGCTGCTCCTCGAAAGTCAAACAGCTATTTCAATACCAAAAGTTTGTTCCGATTTGATTGCCCTGCGAGAAAATCAACATCTACACCATCAAACAAAGCAAGGGTGAATTTTCTTACACATTGGCCGACTTGAAGGTGTACCTGATCAAAGAAAGGGGAGTCGTCAGCAAAATCCTCAAAGTATCATGCAAATTGTCAAAAAAAACTCACAATCTCGCGCATTGTCGCAGCCTGGTCGTTCTAAACCGCAATAGGAATTCACTGCCCTTTGATTTGCTCCAAAACTCCCAAAGGACGCGTCACGAAGTACGACAACTTATACGACAGAAACCTGATGCCTAACGGGCGAGAGATATTCTGGTGCCTATTTAAAGCTGTAGCCTAGTGGCCTGACATGGTCCATGGCCCATGGAATGGGATGGATGGATGGATGCGGCGGGAGAATCCCTGATTTCTAATTTATCGGCCGACAGGCTCTTTCCGGTCCCCGATTGCTTGGGCTTGTTTGTCTGCTGTGGATCTTAGACCTGTTGGGTTGACATTCTAGTGCATGTTTGTTGCGACCGAGATAAGTTGCCCATGACGACCTTGCCTCCATCATCCCCCCCTTCACTTTGTATTCTTCTGCCTAGTTTAAGACCGTCGTACATTCTTCCCGTCTTGTGTTCAAAACGCGGGGGGGCTTGTGCTGACAATAATCGTTGCCTCTAGCCAAGTAATTGTCCTCATCTCGCTTCTGACGTGGCACGGCCGTGAGGGTCACTGGTCATTCTGTCAATTGCATGATAACATGTAAGGCGCGCCAACAGAGGTGGGCGACTTGTCACCGCCCTCTTTTTTCTCATAAACGACAGAGGGAATTCATGATGCCTGGGAATTGTCAAATAGAAGCCTTGAGTCTTTAATTAAGAGGAATTGTGCTCTTTATTGTCAACGCTACTTGCAACCCATGAAGCCTACAACAGCCTGTCATACTTGCTGTCACATCCTGTCACATCCGTCTGTCACATCCGTCTGTCACATCCATCTACAGTGCAGATAATCACAGCCCAACCACGCAAATGCGCGCTTTTCAGTTTCCGACCTGAGTTGTCAACGGATGCCCAAACCTTGGCAAATCGAAACTTGAGCGAATGTTTCGCAACCACATCTACAACACGGTGATTAAGGCCTGTACACTAATACGCAACTGCCTTAGCCTTGGGTGTTTTCTCAGCCTGGTTGTGCACCACATTTACTTCCGGCAATTCTTCTCGGTTGCAAGACCTTTTCGTCATGTCAGTAAGTTGATACGAACGTTGGTCATCGTCATCTCGGCAAACAATTTTTCATCCTCAAGACAGCCAACAGGGACGGCCAATAGCACCCTGGTAAAATTGCGAAAATCGCACCAGTTTGACGAACAAGAGATAATGAAACAGCAGCTCAACGTGACGAAGTTTCTTGATAATAACAACTTCCCCACAACTCTTCCACACCAGACACTTTTTCTTTGTCCTCTCCACAAGTTGACGACCTTCAAGGGGCTGGAGAAATTATGCCCACGATCCTCTCGTACAAGCTCGATCAAGTCAAGCCAACATCTTCTGTATACCCAGACTGTTTTCTGCTCGCCAAGCTACAGATCCCAACCTTGATGAGTTTTCCAGCTGAGGTTCTCGCCTCTACAACTACCTATCATAATCCCTATCCTCAACACTGGGACAACATTGCGTGGGTGTATTTGTTGCTAAACCAATCACTCTCAAGTTGAAGTCCCAAGACTTTAATAATTTTAAAGTCAACCAATCAATATTACTGAAACGTCTTTGTGCTCTCCGTAATGCTAGTACATGGTTACAGTTCTCAACTCTTGATCTCGTTCTCATTCGATCTTCTAGCTCAGTTATTCCGACTTCAACTATAACAAAGAACACATTTCCAATACATCATAGCATCATATCCCTATGCTAACACAGTGGCAGAATACTGCCAGAGTTTGCCATTATATGCTGTATGATATATCCTTGGTCGCAACTTAAAGCCTTCGTTGGCGCTTTCAACTTTGACCAGAGACCAACCCACAAGGATGGCAGAGCCCAAGAACTACTTCTTATAAAAATATCCATGGTGAATCCAATGAAACCCCATTCATTCAACCGACGTACTATCAGCGCAGAGGCTGCCACAGAAGGGTCACCACACGAACCGGAATAGAGCAACAATCCCCTGCCAGACTACGACGCAGTGCTTGGATGCGCAACTCGACGCAATGGAATCATTATTAGATAGCATAAAAGCCATATATCTTATGGGGTAATCCAGATTTCCCAAATATCTCAGCTACCAAGCATTAGAATTCAACTACTTAGAGACAACGCAGAGTCATCATTACAGCTCTCACAACAGCAGTGACCCTTTATTTAGAGCTGTTCCTTTCAATTATATATTCACTAAGAAGTCGAGATACCAGAAATGGGCTCATTCACCTTCCTGTCCTGAGTCTTCAGACGATTCTTCTACGCGCCGGACGCTCAGGCTATCGCCTTTTGCTGCAATACATGTCGATCAATGGGAGGCAACTCTCACAAGGTGGTAACAGGCCTTACGGTGATTACCCGTACAGAACTCTACCAACCTTCCGGTATTGACTATTGCTACTATCATTTCAACCTCTCTGGACTGGAGCGTCCGAGGATTGCGTGGTTCAGAACGAGTGACAAGAATGAAACACCACCTAAGACCTAGGCGATTCAAGGATAATTTTTCAAAAAGCACGCCGAATAATACTCAAAAATCGTTTTACGCGATTTGATGGTTTGTCTTAATTCAGAGGTATCGGTGGCATCGGTCTGGGTACGGATTGCCGTCAGCTCCTGACTCCTGGTTCTTGGTTCATCATCCGTGTGTTGATGGCACCACGCTTCCCTCCCATTTGCGCAAGTGTATGTTTGCTTGAATCACTTTCTTGTACCTCCAGAGTAATTTACCGTCTAATTCTTTTAGTTTTATCCTCCTCCATCTACTACGACCCTTTCGATGCTGGGACGGTGGCCTCCCGTGGTGTCGACTTCAGGACTCCTTTGTCCGTCGCTATGAAGTCAAGCGTTCTCCCTCAGCTTAACTATGCCTATTCGTCTGCGTCGGGAACTTTACCGAATCAGCTATGGTATCGGACAGTGGCTGGCAGAGTGGCATTTTCCGCCCATCCGCGTTCAATACGCTTCCCTGCACACAGGATAGCATCAGCGCCGGAAAGCACATCAAGTTGAGGTATAGAAACAACAGCATTCAGAAATACAATACATATTACTTATATCTAATGTCTAATTACGCTGGCCATTGCCACTCATGCCCACATGTCTCGTCACATCAAATCTATCTATATCCCTGGAAGCCCGATAACCTGTCTAACAGCAGGCACGAATCTGGGCACAACGTACACAATGTAAAAGCCTGTAGCGGCGGTCAAGAGTCCAGTAAACTGCAAATAGTTAGCCAAGATGCAATACACAAGTGCCGGGGCAAGCTCACCTTCTCGAACCAAGTGTGGAAGTAGATGGCCGTCATCAACAGCATCCACACGCTCAGGCCCATGACACCCACAGCAAACTTTCCACCCAGGCCAAGGGACGGTTCTTCCACGCGCTCCTGGGATGTCTGGGCCTCGACGTTGGCGCTCTTGAGGGCTCCGTCCGTCATGACGACGCATCTCTCCTCGCTCTGCCCGAGCCATCGCCCAACTGCCCAGCCGACTTCCTGCATGAGGAATGCAGTGCCAAGACTAAGAAGGAAGACATGACCTGATATGTCATGACCGCCCTTCCACTTGCCACCAGCTGCTTTGCAGGCCACAGATGTCACCATCTCCCCAAGACCACTATCGCCCATCTCAATCTCCCTCCGAGCAAGTTCACATCGTCCGCCCGTCCATCGGAAGCCGCGATCGATCAGAGCGGGACCAAAGCACCACTGCGTAACGAGGATCCATATAGTCGTCACAGCAGCCCATCGAAATACAGCGCGAACTCGACGTCCCGCGTCGGCGGTACTCGGATGCGTAAAGATGAAGAGGAAAAAGGCGACAGTAATCCAAGCCCAGCCCCTCTTGACAAAGACAACGTTGAAGACGTTGGACTTGAGCGCAAAGTAGCTCGGTGCAACTTTAATATCTTGGACGTGGGCTTGCGCGACGTGGTCGTACGGCGCGGCGCGAGTCTCGGGAGACAGGATGGAAAAGATTGTTCCGAACACGAGAACGACGGGGAACAATGCCAGTCCGACTCTCTCGAAAGGCGTCGGGAGGAAAGGCGACGTGCGCGGGGTCGAAGTCGAGGTTCTCGCGGGTTGTTCCATGGTGATGTCGCTGGAAGAAGAGTCGACCGCTTTGGCGGCGCGTCGGGTAGTAACCATTCTAGAAAAGCAGCAAAACAAGAAGAGTGCAGTCCGAAGGAAATCAGCAGAATGTTAATTGACGGGTAGGAATGAACCTCTGAAGGAGAGTGAGGACGAGTTTGAGTGGCGCCAAACGGCTTTGTTGGCGTTTTTGCGAAAGATGGCCACCGTGATGACGTCGACGTGGTGGGCTGTCGCCAGGGGACTCGGTGACGTCGGCCGGAAGAACAAATCGCCGAATCTTTGTCTTCAGATATGAATGAGCTAAAAGTTCAGGAATGTGAGAGAAAATGCCCATCACATCTTGGAGTCCCTTGCATTGAATGCGTGCTCTATTTGCGATGGCCTCTATCAGTATCAAGATGCCTTTGTTTCCAATGCTGACTGCCATCCATCCACCAACCCGGCATCCATTCCTTTGATCGCCCTTAGAGTGCCCCACACCACCCAGTTGATCTTGGCATGGAGCTGAGCGCCGTCACACCAACGCCGGCTGCCACCACCATCCAAACACAATCACTCCCTCAAGCCAAGCCCTTATAAGCTGGTCCAAGACATTCTTCCGTCAGCGAAGTAGCGGTATTCAAACTTGGAATCGCATGGCGCGGTGGGATCCGTCCTAGACGTGTTCCCTAAACAGACCATTCCCTTCGGGGTCCTTCGCTTTTTGGTTCGTGATGCCAGTGTGGAAGGATGAGCGTTCGAACGCGATTCTATTTTTTTGCACAGCATTTTTTTTTTAAAGTCTTGCCATTAATCTTACTACTCTAGACCACGTTGTTTCTCGTCTCATATCTTTTTGTAGTATAATGCTTGCATTGTAGCAGTTCGTCAAGGCAACCTAGGCAGTCAGTCCGAGTAAATACAGCCGCCGTCCTCTACCACCCTAGACCTCGATGCCAAAGAACCTGCTCTTCGTCTGTTGGAATAAACCAGCACTCTTGAGTGAAGAAGCTGGGTCTAATACCACAAGTCCAAATAGTCACCATATCATTCATCAACTCATAGCGAATGACAGTGTGCCTTGTTTGTGAGTGACGTCCAGACTGCTGCCTCGCCACCACCCCTGTCCCATGCATCCATGAACCCCCCCCTCTTATACCAAAACAGACCAGCATCCATCAGCGAAGTAGCAACATTAGGTACAATGTTTGGTACAGTAGTACTAAATTACACCGTCCACCCGGATATTTCCTCCCTCTTGCGAGGGATTCTTCGCTTTTTGGTTCCTGTGGACCGCCCAAGGCCTCAGTTCGAGCGATGACAGTTTTGGTCGGAGCGTAACATTCTCCTTCTGCTCGCCCTTCTCCCTCCCCTTCTTTTTTTTTTTCATATATGTAGAATTGAAATTACTTCTCATCCGCCCATTTGAAGGCTTCCGCCCCCCTGAGTTCGTGTTGAAGTGGCTGCCTTGACCCCCCACCTCACGCTGACCTCACTCGCCTTGTGCATCCTCCCTTATATGTCAGACCAACACAGCACTCTTTCAGCGAAGTAGCTAAAACATGAGCAATTTGGTTTAGGGGTTAGCTTCGGCTGCCTGAAACTATGATATCTCCCTCCCTCACGGGAGGTCCTTCGCTTTTTGGCAGTCGAGAATAAGGACACTAGAAGTCTGCGTTCGAGCCATGGCCGTCTCGATGGATACGCACAGCAGCTTCATCTTGTCATTTTTCTTTATTTTTTGCCCCCCATGTCTTCAATATCACTATATTCTTAAAGTATTTCTCTTCGGGTTCTATTCTATGTCACCCCTGAAGGTCGTTCTTGTCTTCGCGCTCCTCGTGTGGTGTCGCCCGCTCGAGCACCAGCCCCTGTTTACTCCACCTTCACGCGTACCATTCCTTTATATGCTGGACCAACAGAGCATCATCCCAGCGAAGTAGCTACAATAGGTTAACGGCATGTCTCGGCTGCCGTCAAACCGCCAGAAGTACACCTCCTCCGATTCGGAGGAGCCTTCGCTTTTTGGTAGTCGAAAGCAAGCACCAGGGGCGCTCGTTCGAGCCACGGCAGTCTTGATGTCTACGCGTAGTGACTGTGATGCTGTCTTTTCCCCCCTTCTTCTTTATAACCCTTTATACTTTTAAAATTTCCATCTTCTCAAATCTGTAGATTAAAAACTCAAGTTCTACCAATTCTCACATGTGTCCATCTCTCCAGGCTCCCGGGGATGACCATGAACCTACGACTCAAGCATCCGCCCCGTGCCGGCTCCACCCAAGCACACACACCCCATCACCTTATATGTCCAACCAACAGAGCACTCTCTCAGCGAAGTAGCTACAATCTGATATTTAGTGTGACGGCGTGCCGTCCAACTCCCTGAAAGTCCAGTTCCTCTTCGGAGGAGCCTTCGTTTTTTTGCGGTAGGTGATGTTGGTTGTGTAAGTGGCTTGTGTTCGAACGTTGGTTGTGAATGATACATGTCATTTGCACGACAAGTGTCTCTTTTTTCTTATTTTCTCTCTCTCTCTCTCATTAGGTACTTCGATAATATCACTAAAGATCAAATCTACTTGATAAAAAGATAGCCCTCGAATCCCCCCCTTCTCTGTGCCCATAGCTGGCCATCCCGTCCGTCAAGTCTCCTCGCTGTCCAGGCACGGTGCCGTGGGTGCCCCACCTACCAGCGCCACCACCTTCGCCGGCTGAGTCACTGCCCGACACAACCAACCTCCTACCTCCCAACAAAGGGAACCTTCCTTTATCAACTGGGAAAGCACACTTCCTCTCAGCGAAGTAGCATCCATCAAAGAAGAGATACACTTTGGTCAGGTTGGTAGCGCGTTGCGCTCCCTGGCCTTCGCTCTTTTTTTTTCTGGGCGACACGGTTCAATCCACCATCTTCCACCCTTTTTTATGCTTCGTTTGTAAACGTCTTGACGTCTGTTAAATCGTGGTAAACATTATGGGATTACGCAAAAAAGATTATCATAGCAATAAATTAAAGTCCTGAGCATTGCAAGAAGTCCTGGCTTCGCTCATCTTGATGCTAGCCTGAGTTGACGTTCACTGTTGCACAACAGTGCGTCCACGCCTGAGGGAATGATGATCTCGTCACCTAACGCATAGTGATTGAACGTAGCTCTAGAATTCACCATTGAAACAAATTGATGATTATCGACCTATCGAGATCACTGCCCATCAGAAATGCCCACGATTCTCAAACATCCTGTCCAGGCAACATCTACGCGGTCACGAGCCAGAGTTCCAGGCAACAGCATCGGAGCACGTGCTTCAGAGAGAAGACCCTTATAATCCAAATTAACACTCTTTCTTTCAGCGAAGTAGCTGAACCTTTGGTACTTAGGTACTATTCTAAATGTGAAAGAATAACGTCACAGCAGTGACCTTCGCTTTTTGCCCTCGACAGAGGATCGAGTTCGACTCGCGAAGCCTCTTTTTTTTTTTCTTCCCCCTCTCTAGACACAGACTGGGTATCCCACCATAATCACGAGTCACGAATCGTGTCAAAAATTTAGGCTTGGCTCATGCTGGTAGAGACCTGGGCGGATATTTGGAGGAGTGTTCACGTCACCTAGGTGCTGCACTGCCATGAATGACAAGGACGGCAATGCCACTTCATCGTTTGTTCACAACGGATAAAGATAAAGTCTAGAACTGTTTCAAAGGCGAATACCAATCTCTCAAATATGGTCTCTATTTGATGCCAGACTGCTTCTTACGCTCCTGGTTGTCTCTGGCATCAGGTTCAAGCAGAATGCAGCATGAGGTCATGGATGCCGGCCACAAACATCCAGGCAGCAACACCAGGAGCACGTGCTGCAGGGAAGAGACCATGTGGTCACAATTAACACTCGGTCCTTTCAGCGAAGTAGCTGAACACACAAACTTACGATGTGGTTTCGCAAAGACATTGTCACGACAGTGACCTTCGCTTTTTGCCGACGAAGGGTGCGAGGTTCGACTCGCGGAGCTCTGAGACAACTCCTTTTTTTTTAGTCATCGTCACATACTGTCTTGCTCCATGCCCAGGTAGAGACAGAGTGCCTCTAGAACAGGACTCACATTCCTTTATTCCACCCTCATCGCAACATGTCACAAAGCCACACCTCATGCACAATCACATCCATCACAAGCAACAAAACATTGGTAGCACGTCGATTCATCGTATTCTACTACCTTGCCTCTAAAGCAATGGCTATATCAACATTTCCCCTTAATCCGAGCGAATTTGCCGCTTTATCCATAAAACTCCTTTTGTTCCACCAACGGAACAAAATAAAACAAACCAGAAACCGGCCCAAAAGTCGTGTCAATCATATCCAGTTGCCCGGATTGCGACACTTCAAAGAAGCTTTGATGGGGAAAGTAGAAAAAAAGCAAGAGGAAAAAAAAAGGAGGACATGAATGTAGTGAACTTGGGTATGCATGTGTATGTACTTTGCGTGTGTTTTTGTATGTGTAGACCGTTTGTTGGTCGTGGTAATCATCTGTGAATCACTGCGAAGTCGTAATGACTCATTAGAGTCTCTTACGCCGAAGAAGAAAACAGAGCAATCGCAGCGCAAAAGTTGTTGCGGTTGTCGGCATCTAGCATGACAGACTGACCATCGACAGTCACCATGTTGATGCTGGCCTTTGTGCTAATACCGTACAGATGAACCTGAGAGCTCTCAATGCTGATCATGTTGTCCTGGCAGTTGTTCAGAGGCACACACTCCTGATCGTAGTTGTCAAAGAAGCTGTAGAGACCACCGCCAAAGATGAAGATGTCCTTGGAATCAATAGCCCGGACGCCCCAGGTGCGAGCGCACTTTGTCGAGTCACCAGTGCAAGAGGCAGTGAAATCGGGGTCGTAGAAGTTGGAGTTGACAGTGAAGGGAACTGTCGCGTCGGGGTTGCCCTGCATGTAGGCAGTCTCGGTCTGGATCAGTGACATGTAGACGTTGCTGGCGCTCTTGAGCTGGTAGTTGTAGAGAACGTTGTGCTCAGAGGCGGTACCCCAAAGCCAGGCGCCCTTGGTGCTCTCAATGAGGATACCTCGGCCGTTGTAGATGTTGATCTGAGAGTGATCGGCAAGATCAAGCTCGTGGTCAGCGACCCACAGCCAGGTGTTCTCCATATAAATGCTGGCTTGCTTGGTGACGTGCATGAGCATGAAAGCACCGACGCACTCGGGGTTAGGCTCAGTCTTGACCTCGGGAGTCTTCTTGCAGGTATCGGACTGGAGCTTGGTACCAGCAGAACCAGCGACGCGGAAGTGAACGTCAAAGAGACCAGCAGATCCGGCAGTCTCACCAGCGACGTTGAATTCCATGAGGATGGCGCCAGGTTGAGGGCCAAGAGTCTCAAACATGAGATCCTGGATCTCGACGTTGCCGACATCGCCCTCCTGACCAATCTGCCAGACAGGCTTGGGGTTGGTCTGATCCTTGAAGTTCGTGTCGCCGCCGGCCATGATGAGAGGCCAGATCTCACCGACAATCTTGATGTCCTTGGGGACCTTGACAGTGTCGGTGATGACATACGCGCCGTGGTCAAAGTAGACAATCTGGCCATCGGTGATGCCATCAAAGACAGCCTGAATGGCGGCAGTATCATCAGTGACACCATCACCCTTGGCGCCCTTGGCCTTGACGGACACAAACTGGGTAGCGGGGATGTTGTCGTACTGGGGCTTGCTCTTGGTGACGACCTTGCCAGCGCTGTCGAGGAGGACCGTGGGCTTCTGGATGGGCGACTGGGCATCCTGAACAGCCTCACCGTTACCGCCGACGTAGGCGCGGCCCTGAACCCACGAGTCGATCTTGGCGTTGCCAGCGAGGACGGTGGCCTCGGTGCCCTTGTTCTTGACAGCAATGGGGACGGCAGAAGACATGTCGACGTTGTCGAGGACCAGGGTACCGTTGGTACCAGGCTGAGCGGGGTCGTAGGTGGTGAGAACACCGACCTGAGTGTTGGAGATCTTGCTGTCAAGCAGAAGAATGGAGCCAACGTTCTGGATGTTCTCGCCAGCAGTCATGTCAACACCAATGTTGCAGCCGTCAATGTCGAGGCCGTTGAGAGTCCAGACCCAGTTCCAGTTCATGTAGACAGCAGTGTTGCAGTTGCGGAAGGTCATGTTGCGAGCAGTGAACTGCTGACCGCCGAGGAAACCACCGTACTTGCCACCGATGAAGGTAAGATCGGTCATGAAACCACCGGAGCCGTTGTCGATAAAGATGCCCTGCTGGACATTGTCCTCGCTCTTGTCCTCAATCATCTGGAAGATGATGTTCTGAAGCGAAGTAGCCTGGGCGACCTGCCAGTGGACACCAGTACCAGAAGTCTTGGGCATGCCAGTGAGATCAATCTTGAAGTTTCGGATCTGGCGGAAAAAGTTGTTCTGGTTGGTGTGCCAGTTGTTGCCCTGGTCGTCGTAAGGGTCGCAGTCGATGACAGCCATGCCAGCAAAGTTGGCAGCGGCCTTGAGAACGGGGAGAGACTGGACATCGCCGACCATGTGGGTGTAGTAGTAAGGGAGGATTGGCTTAGAGACGACGTAAGTACCAGGAGGGAAGTAAACAAGAGCAGGGCGGACGGTGCTCGAGTCGCAGCCATAGCCGCAGCGATTGCCATCAGAAAAAGCAGCATTGATAGCCTCAGTATCGTCAGTGGCACCATCACCCGTGGCACCGTAGTCCTTGACGTTTCGGAAGATCTTGTAGTCGGCAGAGCCACCGTAAGCGACAGCACCCTGGCGCTCAATCGAGGCGAGCCACCAGGAAGAGTCGGCGGCCGAGACACCGTACTCGGG
Source organism: Fusarium ambrosium (assembly GCA_003947045.1). Classification (NCBI taxonomy): domain Eukaryota; kingdom Fungi; phylum Ascomycota; class Sordariomycetes; order Hypocreales; family Nectriaceae; genus Fusarium; species Fusarium ambrosium. The sequence goes on from NIZV01000029.1 coordinate 204,576, forward strand.
GGCAACGACGGACACGGAAGCCGAAGGAGCAGGCACCTGAGGAGCAGCCGAGACGGGGAGGGAAAAGAGGCGCAAGGCCAAAAGAGACGCGGTGACGATCGTCGAGAGCCCCATGATGACCAAGTAGAACCAGCTAATCGGAGTCGTCGCTTGGGGTGTATGTCGATCTAATGAGAGTGGTGGTGATGATGTTCTAGCGAAGGGCTGAGTAAAAGAAGAGTTAGTCGCGGTTGAGATCGTGCTTAACGAGCGTAGGATAAATCGCGGTGAGGAGAGAGAGAGTGATGAGAAATGAATTCTGCTTGGTGACGTAGAAGAAGAGGAAGCTTGATGAAGCCTTTGATGAAGGCGTAAGGAAAGGGGAGGGACAAAGAGCCAGGGCGACAATGGCGATGGCTCAATGAAGGAGAGGATGATTGAAAGAGGAAGATTAAAAAGAAAAGAAAAACAAAGGACGATAACAAAATATCCAATTGAGGACGAAAGGTGAAGGTGAAGGTGAAAAAAAGGTGAAAAGCGCGAGACACCTGGCGACCAGCCGGTGTAAGTTGAAGCCGACAGAGCCCACGGGGCCAGTGGCTTCAACAATAGCCCGAGGCTATTCGTTGGTGAGACCACTAGATCTCGAGTGCCCACGTTTTTTTTATTCCCTTTTTTTTTTTTCCTATTTTGGAGTTCATCCAACCAGATGCAACTTGACTTCAAGCCAAGAAGACGCATTCGTCTTCTTTCATCTCGCGTGTTGTGCGTTTGTCTGAGAGTTCGCTCACACTTACCAGAACATAAAAGAGGTCAATGCGGTCAGTGCAGAAAAATGTGAAAGATGACAGCGTTAAAATCCCTGAAATGAGAGAGGGATGAAAAAAAAGAAAGGAACGGTGAGTTTTTAAAAAAGAGAGAGAAACACACGCAGAGGCGCGTGTTCACACGAAAAAGACAGTGACGATTTTTTTGTCGGTGGTGGTGGTTGCGAGAAGGAAAAAAAGAGGAGGGGAGACACGGGATGAGAGCAGGCACACGCGTTTTTGAAGCAGGTTGAACTTTAACACAAACCAAAAGAAACAATAGCTCACACCTTTGCATTATTATCCTCGACAGGGTCATGGGCAGGGATGTCATGGTAGACTGACGGTATCCTGGAGGTGGAACCATCCATGATCGCGGCTGGCTTGTTAGGCTAGCAAGGGAGAGAGGATGATGGGTGAAGGCATTCCCATTGGACCATGGGGTTGTTTCAAACACGGCCGGACATGGATGGCCAAAGCGGTAGACAAGGACACCACCAAAGCTGAATTGTCTTTGTTGGTGGAGCTGTGATAGAAAAAATGTACTCAGATTTCAGAAAAGCTATAATGACCTGTCGTTGCAAAAACACAAGGGATGATAGATAAACCAAGCACTTAAAAAAAAAGGGGTAACATACAAAAAGTAAAGAGAAGGGAAAGAAAGTTCACAGCATAGCACCCCAGATGGAGAAAAGCAACCCCAAAACCTCGTGATCCAAAAGAGGTAAAGGAACCCCCCTTTAGCGCCTTGTTTCAGTGGCTACCCCCGGACGAGCCAGCGTGTGGCTTTTGAGAGGTGGTGCTCTCTTTTCAACCAGGCAGGGGTTGGGCGTTGAATCGGATGGAGGACCCATTCATTGTCAGGCGGCAAAGGGACAGTTTTTGTCTCAGGAAAGTAATCCTGGTGATCCATTTCTTGGGCATCCATGTAGCGATCATGAGAATATCGGTCCACGAGGTACAGAGTGTTGATGGATGGATGGTGCCTTGCATGCATCGAAATGCCGGACAAATTTTAAACTTCAAGCCTCGCTGATGCAAAAAAAAAAAATCTCCACATGCACACCCGTGGCGTCTGTCAGCTTTCAGCCTCGAAAATATCTCTTGCATAACATCCACCTGAAGACTAACAAATGTGATGGCTTCAGGGCAGGAATTCTATCTGTTCCTGCCGCATTCCAAGGCATCACTTCCGATCCCTTAATCAAGATCTCCCTCCTTGCCTTGTTCCCCTGCCCCACGTAACCTCGGGCCATCGCCCACCAACGGATCGATTCCTCCTCAATCAACTTGCGTCATGGCTCCAAACACGCGCGCGACTATCCGGGGCTGAAGCGCTGCTGGCTATCGAATTCAGGATCAAGGGTTTTTTTTCTATATCCACCGAGGTCGTTCCATGAATAGATGATTCTTCGTAGTGGCGGCTATCGGCTCGCTTCATCCTCTTCTCAGCGCTCAGCAGCCAACAACGCGCCTTCGACAGCCCCCATTTCGAAACACCCAACCCTCCATGGCCGCATTTGGTTCGACCTCATTAACCAAGACTAGAATCACAAGTTCTTGGCGGCTCAACACGTATCGGATCGGGTGGCGTCGACGACGACGGCTACCTACATGATCTTGTAACCCCATCAAAAAGTCAACGTTTCACAGCATATTGATTGAACTTTCTGTCAAGCATTGAAACAGAAATCTTCTAGATCCCTTTCAACTGCTCATGATCCCATAATTCAATACACATGGCGTTTCGTTTTCCTCCCCCCCTCATCTCGGACTCTTGCTCGGCCCAATTCTCCCCCAGACTCCCAACTTTCGACCGCGCATCCTCATTAACCCCCCCGTCATCTCCCGCCGTTACATCGTCCCGCCCCTGAAATGGCCTCGGACTTATCCGAGCAACCCGCAACCATTGGTTTGTTTTCCAACAAGTCGAATCGACTCAACTCATGATGCATTTGATAGAAAGAAATGCTCATACAAATCATATTACACCAGTGGTCTATGTAATCCACAAATCGCTAACAGTATGCCAAACAAAGTAACCTAGCCCCCCACACAGCAACGAATCGCCAGCCTTACATACATCCAGATCTCATCTCATAGGGTGCTCCGTGAGGTTGCACGCCCGGTCATGTCTCCAACCCGTCCAGCAAGTTTCCTCATGCTGCCGTGCCGTCATGTGATAGATACCCCACGTCTAACCATCCAATCCCTCCAATATCATAAATCGTTACAGTCAACTTGCAATTCGACTTGCGAATTGTGTTGACCCATTAGTATTCTGCCTCTTCGCTTCGCGAACAGACTTAGATGAACCCTCCATCCGTTTCAACTGGTGGATTGCACTCCAACATCTCGATGCCGTCAACATCAGCGCCAAAGTCCATAATCAAGATCTTCGGATCCTGTCCGGTGCTCACGATACGGCGGTAGTCGCTCTTGGCACTCAGCACCCAACTAGCGTGCCATCCAGGAAAGTCCAGCAACTGGTGGCCCGTCTCCATGTCCCAGACCTTAATGTCCGTATCGTAGCTTCCGCTGATGAGCCGTCCGCTCACGCTGTCAATGTGCAGACTGCGAACGAGGTTCTCGTGGGCGCGCATCTCACGCAGGCACTCGCCAGTGTTGGCGTCCCAGATGCGAATCACCTTGTCGTTACCAGCAGAGGCAATATACCGACCGTCCTCAGAGAATTGAGAGCAGGCAAGACCCTTGGTGTGACCCGTGAATTCACGAATATTCTTGCCCGTCTCAATGTTCCACAGCTTGACGCGGAAGTCACCCGAGCAAGACACGATGGTGTTTGCCCGCATCTGCACTGCATTGACAGGCCCACTGTGTCCACGGAGCTGTTTCAGAATGTTGCCAGTCTCGCGCTCCCACACACAGATGGTAAAGTCCTTGCTGCAGGTGACGATGTGCTTGTCGTCAAAGGCCAGGTCCAGAACAGCGGCGGTGTGACGGCGAAGCTGGCGGATAGGTTTATATCCCGCCTTGACGTCGTAAACGATGCAGGTCGAATCGGAGGATCCAGTCACCAGGATCTCATCATCGTACTGCAGGCATAGAATGGACGCCTTGTGATGAGTAGCGGGTGTGGCGAGCTCGGGCATCGAAGGTGCCGTTCTCTCGTTGTCTGAGCCGGTCGCGAAGTGAGTAGGATTGCCTTCCTCATCCACGAGCATATCAGGCTCGTTAATGACCTCGGGAGGCCCAATAGCGAGACGACACTGAAGAGTGTGCATATCCCAGACGCGGATCGTCTTGTCTCGCGAACCAGTAATGATTTTGTGCCTGATAAAGTCAGTAATGTGATCGGGAGAAGCCGGCGAATAAACTTACTCATCGAACTGAAGGCAATAGATGCTATCCTTGTGACCATTCAGATAAACGGGGCTGGCCTTGCCGCCCTTCCATCTATGAGTCAATTGCTGCTTGACACGATAAATCTCTCGCCAATCATTAGTGGGTGCAATTGCCGGAACACCGAGGCCAGTCCCGGGAGTGACGGGAGCGCTGGTGGCATACGTGGTCGTCGTCTCACGGAGACAAGACTCACGCCAAATGTGCTGGTTGCTGATGATGTTCTTCCAGCTGCGGCAGACCTCGCTAGCCTTGGTAAGAGCTGCAGCGTCCAGGCAGGCGAGAATATGAATGGCAAGCTCAGTAGGAAGCTTGGTGACAAAGTCGATTTTGCTAATGACAGACTCGGCATCAGCTTCCTCGGTGCCAGGCAGAGTCACAGTAATTCCAATGCCACTCTCTCGATCGTTGCTCTCATCGTTGGTGGTAGGATTGAGCCACATGCTGTAGAGGCTCTGGCGAGCATAATACTCATTCTGCATGGCAGCTGAAGCCTTTGCAGCGGCGCCAGAGTTGTCGGGGATGATCGGAGGCTCTCCACGGAAACCGGGAATGGGAAGATTCGAAGGCTGCTCCTGGCGATGGTGGAATTCGTGATCATTGTTCAAATCCAGTCCATAGATGGATCGTGAGTGTCTGATAGTGGCCTGTCGGAGTCTGCTCCAGGTCGAGTGTCCATGAGATGTGATAGGTCTTCCAGTGTGGTGTTCAGGGACATCTTCAGCCACACCAGAGGGTCGACGATGAACCATCCGGTTGAATGAGACTGATGCTCGACGAATAATTCCCTTGATCGCACCAGGAGTATGGAAATGATGGTGGTGTTGTTCATGACCGTGGCCATGGGCGCCGTGGCCTGACTCGTGCAACTCCTCTTCGGTATCGTCGATGGCAAGATCGTTAAAGTGACGCGACAGATGATGCGAGCTATCATGTCCCCAAATAAACGACTTGGGGCGTCGCCAAGGAAGCGACAGACTCATGCTACGATGTCTGTGGCCGTACATGGTCGCCCCAGAGCCGGTCTCTGGACGGAAGACGCCGGGGGCCGATGCCTGAGATTCAGAAGCAGCAGCTGCGCCCATAGCAGACGATTCGGCGGAGGTTTCCATCATGGCCTCATGAGCAGGAGCCCAGTCGTTGACGGGGATGATGCGCTTGGTCATGGTTGTTATTGAATCGCAGGCAGAGGCGGAGGATATGTTTCAAGTTGGAATCGACGAAAGGGATCGTAGGGTTATCGTCGGTTGTCGGTATCGGATGAAACGAGTCGTCGAGATGCAAGATACTGCGAGTTGCGATGCGACGGCGGTCAAAGATGAAGGAGTGTTGGGACCGACTCAAGAACAGTTCAAGCCAGAAGAGGAGCGCAGCGCAAGCCCCAGATGAAGGAATGATTCAGCACAAGATGCTTGCTCTTGTACTTTGAGGTGCTGCTGGGACGGCGACCCGTGAGGGGAGCGGAGAGGCGGGCGCAGCTCGTCGTATGATGAATCGAGTTTGTATAGGTGTTGGTTTCCAGTGTTTGTTGTGAAGTAAGGTACTGTAAGGTTTGGGTCTGGGAGGGGTCGCCTTGTGTAGTGGCCGGCTGCGTTTCGGGGCAGGTGGACAGCGCTGCAGCAAGCTGAAGATGGTCGTCCAGCTGATGGCGAAAAGGAAGGACACGACAGTTGAAAAAAGGAGTGCAAAAAAATATTGGAAATTTGTTTTCCGGTGGTTGATCCTTTTTCGCTTGCGTCTCGAACAAGGAAGAAGAAAAAGAAAGGAGGGAGAGAAAAAGGAAGAAGACCTTGAACCCAAGGTAGCGAAGCACAAGAAAGAAAAAGCGTTGCGCCGATTCGATTAGCAATCCCGGTCAAACCAACGGGGCGGGAGGTGTCGGCGGACAGGACAGGGGTACCACTGATATTTACGTTGACGACGGCACTGCACAACAGACAAGGGCAACCGGATCGGGGGTTAGGATCCGAGACCAAGGGAGAAAGATTTGAAAGAACGAAGCGAGTCAGGGGACGAGAATGACGATCAGGGGAAGTGAGGAAGAAGAGGGTGTTGAGACGGGGAAAGGGGCGAGAAAAAGGTCTCACGATAACAAGTCGCCAGTCTATCCTCAGTCAAGCCATGTTACCGGTGAACCAGCTGTGATGTCAGGCTGGCGTTCCTGTAGGTTCAATTTTTGCCAACGCCATCTTCAGCGCCAGGGACAGCCCCAAAACTTAGCGTCCCCCCCGGTACCCGAACAGGAGCTCTCTCAACTGGGGGGACCAGAGGACTGGGAATGGAATGCGGGAGGACGTAGGCCCAATCTCTGACCCAGCGAGTCCCCAGTTTTCCTTCGGGGGCCGCGATGTGGTCCATTACTGAGTGACAGATAATTAGAACAGGGATTGTAATTACTTGACACTTTTGCGAATATTCTGCGCGTTGTTATTGTTCGTCTAGGTAGCTTCCTTTCCTCCAGTTGAGCGGTGAGAATAAGAAAACGAACTCCGGGACCAAGTCCTTCTAGACTCGACACTAGCCCGGCCCCCTCCCCCTCCATAACTCATAAGTGGCGCGTAACACAGAACATTCGGTGTTTTGGAGGCAAAGGGGGCCTTGTGAGTGGCGATGCGTACTCGCAATCGGTTCTGCAGGTGAAAAAAAAGGGTCTTTGGTATGGGTTGCAGGAGGAGCGAGCCCTACCTACATTGCTGACTTTTTTGTTGACATTGACGAGCATGAATTTGTTTTGCTATCCAACCAAGTGTAACGCAACCCCCGTTCACCACAACAACAGCGTTACCTTTGATGGTACACTGCAGCTGGGTCTTTGATAAACAATTGCCAGGCAATAACAGATACCATCCCGGTTCAGCTAATGCTTGGACCTCAATTCGCAAAAGCTGTCCAATCCAAACCCCAACCCCAGTTCTTCAAAGGCAAAGACCGCCCCCCCAACAGCGCCACCAGCTAGTAACCCCGGATTCCCACTCGGCTCGCTGAATGATCTCATCCGCAGGGATAGAAATTTTTTCCTTGTGAGACCCTGGACCTCTATTTCCGGTGGACGGTATCACAAAAACCTGGTCATTCACAAGTTGAGTCTGGCACAAGAAAGAAGTAGAGATGCTGTGCCACTGTTAAGCAGCGAAATTTCCCTTGATTCGGTGATCTGCAGAGATCTCGGTAACGAGCACACCCACACAAAAACCGTTCGGAGCATTAAACTTCCGGGTAAGAAGAAAAAAATCTCTGCGGGATGAGATCGACGAAGAGGGAAAAACTAGAGGTTTGGTTCTGGAGCTTGGTCCGACGACACGGAGAGTCCGACGGGAAGGTTAAGGTAGCGCGACGCCATTGGTGCTGCATTGGGGGGATCTCCTTGATCGCCCGGAGCTCTCTAGGGTATAGAGGTCTATTAACGTTTCTTAATTCTCTGACCCGTGACTGAAGCGTTTTAGCCAAGACAGGTATTCAAGACTTAGCTTCGGAAGCTGCTACGGAATGACCATGGCTTACATGCCAGAGATCGGATGGGCAGAGCTTCAAGATCTCGTTGTAAAGAGCACCGAGATAACGGGGCTGGCACGGTTCTTCGTGGGGTAAAGAGTAAACCTTGTGGATCAAGTTTTTCCCGAACCAGGACCCCATTGGGAGAGTTTTCGTGATGGAGCATGAACAACACGTTGCGGAATTGCGAGCAGCAATATCACCTTTCCATACCAACTTACCTGACACTCAATTGCCTCTGAATCTTCAAACCTCTTGTAGAGCTGATCTTCAAAAATGGCTGGTCAACAAAAACCAGCCCAGGTGGCATTCCGAATCCACTTTATCTATCGCCTGTTTTTCCTCGTTGTCGAACCCATCTCCGCCTTGGTGGGAGCCTACTACAGCCACTTCCGCCAGGAAACCTACCTCAACCTCTTAAACTCGGACTCGGCACCGTCCCCGGACGCCGGCAGAGCGCCTCTGGCAACCTCTGTCGCCATGTCGCAACTCGCCAATATGTTTCTGTTCTTTGCCCTCAACGAGGCGCTCGTGCTACGGTCCACGGCTGACCTGCGCGTCTGGCGCACCGTGCTCTTCGTGCTGCTCCTCGCCGACGTGGGACACTTGTACTCGATGCGGGAGCTCGGGGCGAGTATTTACTGGGATTTCGCCGGGTGGAATGTGAGCGATCTGGGTAATGTGCCGTGGGTCTATGTCGGTATGACTATGAGGCTTTGCTTCCTGGCGGGTTTTGGTCTGGGCGAGTCGCGGGCTCTGAAGAGGAAGGATTGGAAGAGTTGAGGGTAATAGCTGTGAGACTTGGGTGATGATTTGGTTCTCGCGGGGTTGGACAAGATATACCCGATATCCGATCCGATACACGATGGGACGACAATGTTGGACAATTGAGAGACGAGTGGATGTTTGGAATGCAATCAGGCAATTGAAAGAAGGATTTAGATGAACAATTCCTCGCAGAAAAGGATGCCCCCATTCAGGACCAAAGGAACAATTGAAAAAGCAACATCACCAACACATCATCTCAAACTCATCTCATGCCACCACTCTTTCTTTTCCCCACGCATCACCTCCTTGGTGGAGGAATCGGCATCCGTCGGATCAACATTCCCACGATAATCCGATACCGCCCTGTGGGGAGGAAGAAAGACCCGACTCATGATGGATCCCTCATGACCGCCCTTCACCCTATCGCGTGCCGTTGCGACGGCCGAGTTGGAGCTTGGGATTGGGGAACAGAGGGTGCACCATGATGCGAAACCCCCAAACTTGAAAGATGAGAAGAGTAAACGAGTCCAATGAGATCCGTTTACACCCGCAGCCAACGCCTTGACCTCCCCCAAAGCGACCATGACATCCATTCCGATGGCACGTCGCTCGCTCCTCTGCTGTCGCTCGCTCGCGTTGGATGACGGGCAATGAGGGGCAATCCGTTCGATTGCCCCTCACCACCTCATCACAAAACCCGACCGACAATGTGCAGTAAAAGGCGACGAATGGATGATCTGAGTGGGGGTTTGTGAGGAGCAGGATAAAAGCTTTATAAGGAATACCCCAGCTGTTGCCATTGAGCTCTTGTTGTTCTTCCTTCTTGCTCTCTCTCGTCTTTTGCTGCATCGTCTTGATTCCCCAGTCTCTTTTCGTTGAGCTGCTGTGATACCCCCACAACAAACAAACACTCACCCCATCACCACCACCATGTCTTTCCCCGAAAAGTTCCAGGGCTTCCAGTCCCCCAGCGCCGAGCGATGGACCGACTTTGAGAAAAACACCTTCCAACCCCGTCCCTTTGGCGAATATGATGTCGACATCAAGGTCGAGTGCTGTGGTGTCTGCGCCAGCGACCGTCACACCATCAGCGGAGACTGGGGTGACTGCCCTTACCCTCTGGCCGTCGGTCACGAGGTTGTCGGCAAGGTTGTCCGTGTCGGTGACAAGGTGACGCTGGCCAAGGTTGGCGACCGTGTCGGTGCTGGTGCTCAGGTTTATTCGTGCCTTGAGTGCCGTCAGTGCAAGAATGACAATGAGACCTACTGCAAGGATCAGATTGATGCCTATGGTGCTCCGTACCTTGACACTGGTGTGAACACTCAGGGTGGTTACTCTTCCCACAGCCGTATTCACGAGTACTGGTGAGTTGATATCATTCCTGCTCATTTTTGTTAGCATTGGTGTTCATAGACTGACTCAAACTCTTACAGGGTGTACCCCATTCCCGAAGCCCTCTCTAGCTCTCAGGCCGCTCCCATGCTCTGCGCCGGTATCACCGTATACAGCCCTCTGAAGCGCCTCGGTGCTGGCCCCGGAAAGAAGGTCGGCATCGTTGGTATTGGTGGTCTCGGCCACTATGGTCTTCTCTTCGCCAAGGCCCTCGGTGCTGAGGTCTGGGCCATCTCCCGTTCGCGAGCAAAGGAGGAGGATGCCCGCAAGATGGGTGTCGACGGTTTCCTTGCCACGGGCGAGGAGAACTGGACCAAGGGCCACGAGATGACCTTTGACATCATCATCAACACTGCCAACTCCTTCGAGGGCTTCGCTCTCAGCCAGTACCTCAGTCTCCTCGACATCCACGGTCACTGGAACTCAGTCGGACTTCCCGGTGGCGAGGGCATCACCATGCGCAACCAGGACTTCCTCTCCAACGGTTGCTACATTGGCTCTTCCCACTTGGGTAGCCGACGTGAGATGCTCGAGATGCTCGAGCTGGCTGCCAACAACGGCATCAAGTCGTGGGTCGAGGAGATCCCCATCTCGACCGAAGGTCTTCAGCTCGCCATGGAGAACCTCCGAACGAGCAAGGTGCGATACCGATCTTGCATGGTCAACTATGACGAGGCATTCGGTGCATGAATAAAGAAAAATAAAGAAATGGATGAAGGAGGGAAAGAAGTTGGGATGGGAAATGGTTAATGGTGGAGACCATGAGTCGACCTCGGCGCGGGGATGGAGACACCTTGATAGGTTCAAGAGGATGACGACTTTGTGTTTAGAATTGCACGAGTTGCCCTCTGTTACATGACGAATTGAATGACAAATTGAATATGCTTTCATGGTATAAAATTGATTTCCAATCGTGTTTGAGAGTTGACCTAGTAACGTTGTGGGTTAGTCCATTGATGGTGTTTTCCCCGATGAGCAATTGTCCAGCCTGCAAAAGAGGCAATTCGTGCTTTGAGTAAGAGCGAACTCGCAGGCACTAACATCTGTTTCGTGCAGTATCATGACTGAATCTTGTTATCTCTTCCATCGCAATGGTATCCCAATTGATACACACTGATCCTCCTCGCTAAACATCTACGTAACCCTCGCCAAATCCACGTAACATGGTCGGTCCCTCGATAGCTCTGTCAACATTTATCAACGCCAAGAAGTATTCATGGCCTCGTGCTTACATATCCGTATTCCTCAACCCATACCCCAGCTCGGGCAACCCTCCACATTCCCTAACTGGAAGCCCCCCATGTCATCTGCCGCTATTCCCAATTCTGACTCGCCGAAGCCTGCAGCAAGCAGAACGGCGGGTGACTCACGTTACAGGCCTCTACAGGCGTGAATCGGACTCTGGAACCAACATCTCGTAGCCCAGCTTTGGTGGGCATCCTTTCTTTTAGCATCCCTCTTTTGGGACTCGCCGACAGATCAAGGGCGCCAGGTTGGTAATCCACATGAGAGTGGGTTTTTTTCGTTATGTGACTCGACTTACAGGGTCGTGATTCACGGTTTTCGTGATTGTTTAAGATGAGGCTGTCGCCGGTTTTTTGAGGCTTTGTACAAGTAACCCTCCATCATACAGATCAAATAAACTACCCTTGCACTCAATTGACTTTTATCTACAAGATCATCATCTATTGTCCACTTTTACCCGAACGCTCATGAGATTCCATTTCAGACCCACAAGTCGATCTTCAAACACCGACACCATGTAAGTCAATGTCAGTCCCGAGCCTGAGACGCATTCACTAACAACACTACAGGGGACAATCATCTGCTCCAGCATCCCCGACAACCCCGACCGATAGCGGCGGTCAGGGAAGTTCCTCATCCCAGCCAAACCTCTCCCTCCGCTTCCGCCGTACCTGCAGCAAAGGCGAAATCACCTCTGTAGGCATTTCGCCCTGCAGCTCTGCAGCCTTTGCCATCTACATGGCAGCCCAGACCTCTCAGTCTTGGATTGATGTGTTTGACGTCAAGACTCAGCGGGGCTACTCACAGACGAGTGGCTCTCACGCTGTCTTTGCGCCGCACACTGCTCGCTTGGCGACTATTCGGGATTGGATCGTTCAACTTCCCGGGGGAGTAGACTTTCACCACTCTAGTACCGTTCTCCTACGGGACTTTAAGACGGGAAAGACTGCTGGAGAACTCAAGGAGGCTAAGGGAGAGCCAGTTGCTTGGAGCCACGATGGGAGAGTGATTGCTGTCGGAGAAGGCAGAGACCGCATTGGCGTCTGGGATGTGAAGAACGGAACTCGGGTCGGAAGAGTTCTTAGTCACATCGACACTGTTACCCACGCTGCTTTTATGCCCGATCACAGCTTGGTCACCATCTCTCGCGATGGAACTCTTCGAATCACCAACCCAGTCACATGCAAGACCACCCGCCGTCTGGAAATTGACGGCTCAACCAACCCACGAGCTCTAGCCGTCAGCCCAGACGGCCGACGAATCGTCTCAGTCTGGGGAACGAGCGTACACATCTGGATGCCCCTAGCCAACGACCTAACCTCCTACAACCTAAACTCAGTCCGCCGTTTCGAAGGCTGGCCGCTGGCTATTTCATCCGACTGTCGTTACATGCTCTGTAGAACTGAAGACGGCTTCGACATCATGGACGTTGCGACTGGAACTGTTGTACTTGAGAGGGATACGGAGGAATTGGTTATGTCGGGTGCTTTTTCGGAGGATGGGTTGACTTTGGTGCTTGGTAGGATGGACGGCGTTGTTGAGGTTTGGGATATTTTTGGACTGAGGCGTTGAAAAGTTACATGATACCCCAGGATATGCTTGATTTTGATGGTTTTTGAGGGCGCAATGGATTTGTTTATTGATAGTTTGAGAAGTGGAGGATGTGTTGTTTGTATTATATGGATGTAAATATTCCAGTTCGTGATTTTATCTACTACTCCATCTTATTCTTTTTCGTCTCCCTCACTTGGTCAACTGACGACCATCAAGAAGGCTTATTTTGAGGTCATTCATTTCGAGGTGTTGCTAGCAGTTGAACGACAATTGCTCGCATGGAAAGAGCTTGTATCGTCGGTCCTTTTTTGGCATTGTTGGTCTGTTCGCATCTCTCTCTGAACGAGATGGAGTCGCTAGAGGCGGTAGCAAAGAACACAACATGGTCTTTTCCGGAACATAGTCCAATAAGGCGACTGAGAAAATCTGTTCACCAAAAACTACTAAGTAGATCCAATAACATGGCTATAGTAAGCTTCTCTCCTGACAACTGAAGCATTGTGCAGGTTGTTGTTCATGGCAAGTTCGTATAGCCACGACAAGTATATAATATCCAGTAAATTACTAAATAAAACATCTTCTGATATTGCCTCCCAACTCATGATCTCTAGCAAGGTCTTGTTCTCTTGTTTTTCTCCCCGACACGACATACCATACTACAGACACCTGAATCGTCGCCACCATGAGTCTCACAGACTTCAGTTCCGAAATCCTCCTCCAGATTTGCGAAGAGTTATGCCCGCACTGCCAGGAAAAACACATGGAGATTCCTAGACCAGACTGGTGGCGAAGGGACTCCTCTCGTCGCGGTCTCCTTAGTCTATTGCTCGTCAATAAGAAAATAGGAGCCATCGCTCAGCGAGTACTTTACCATCATTTTGGCTACGTGGAAAAGGACCAGAACCCTGATGACCTCGTCAGGTTCTGTCTCACCATCTGCGCCAAACCAGAGCTTGGCAAATGCCTCCGATGGGCTAATCTCTCATGTTCCCGTGCCGAGGTAAACTACGACATGACTCAAGGTTGGCTAATGTATGCTCTTAATAAGTTTCACGACAAAATGTTTCTTGATCAAGAATACTTTGATAGGGACAACCCCAGGTCTGCTCTTGCGACACTCATTCTCCTCCAAGCCCCGAATCTGGAACGCCTCGACGATGACGGTAAGAATGGTGGGTCATTTCTCCGGATGCTAGACTGGGAAGACGGGACCGTGATCCACGATGATGTACTCCCGCAAAATCTGAGAAGCGTCAAGCTGGGAGATTGGTGCTCTTCTTTTCTGCAACATGAAATGTACGGCATAGATCTCCGCGACGGTTGCCTTGGGTATCTGCTTAGTTCTTTGCCGAAGCTTCACACATTGACCATCTACTGTCCGATGTTTTTGGCTCCTGACGACCGGGTGAACTTTCAGCATCTGCGTGTACTCCGTCTCGGTGAGTTTTTGATGAACCGAGAGGAGTTTGAGAGGCTAATCTCGTGTACACCAGTGCTTGAAGAGTTCGCACACTTTTACGTTGGTTTTCGCGCGAGGCACAGGCAGGATGCAGCCACTGTCTCTGATATCTGTCAAGTTTTGGCGCAGAGGAAGGACACCCTGCGGCGTCTTCTGCTCGATGCTTCATGTACCACCGACAACATTGATCATCTACGGGAGCTAGATAATCTGGAAGAGCTAAAGATCTGTGCAGGACCTATTCTCGAACGCCAGAGAGGAACAGATCGTCTCCAACCCTATGCCTTGGCAAGTATCATGCCACCATCTCTCAAGAAACTCCACGTCAAATCAAAGATGCCGGGCCTGGACAGGGCTGGCGACGCATTGATTACATACATCCAATCAACCTACAGAGAGTCACCCGACGAGCAGAAGCTGAAGCATGTGTACTTTGACGTCTATGAGGAGCCAGCTTGGACGTACCTTCCTTTCAGGAGCAAGCTTGAAAGGAGATGTAGCGATTGGATCAAGAATGGGACTGTTGTGTTTAAAGTGGCGAGGTTTGCTTGGGATGATATGGGAGATTGGGGATCTGGGGAGGGCAACATTGATGCAGAGGATAATAGGATTTGAGTTTGATGATGTAAACTCTTCTGCACTAGTTAGTTGTTGTAAGCAATAAAAAGAATGAAACCAGTTGAAGCCCAGGTTTTGATGGGATAACCGAGCCAGGACATAGTACGAAATGAGAACCTATAATATTTTAGGTAGTGTTGGAATTACTGAGACTCTGATTGTGATGTCTTGATCCCAGCTTTGGGTGATATAAAATTAGCAAACAAAAATATCGTAGGGTATAGAAAGCTCAAAACACAACATCAGGGTTGAAAGAATATTGCTCAATGAGGCAACTAAATATAGACCGCCACCAGCCACAATAGTGAGAACCACAGATCAGTTTCTTTGATCAAAAGCAGTCAAGTTCACACACATACACAAAAGAAGTCTTTGAATCCTAAAGCTTTGTCTAGGTTGTTTATTGTGAGCTCGGGCAAATGTGTTCTTTGTTATAGTTGAAGCCCGGCTCTCGATGGGATAACTGAGTCTAAAGATCGTGAGCTCGGACATCTACTACGAGTATATAAGCTCGTAAGAGTACATTTTCTTGTGCAACGCATCGACTCAAACATCTCTTGACACCGCAGCAACTGTGTCCGTCTAATCTCTGGCTCATATCTCGCCTTGCAACCCGTATTATTACAACACAGGCGCTCCGCTATCGCCAACATGGGTTTTAACCGTCTCCCCCCCGAGATCATTTTTCACATTTGCGAACTCTTCTGCGACCACTGCCACGGGTCGTGGTACGAGAATGGGCCACCATCAGAACTTTTTCAACTCGAAGACCCTTACACCTCCCTCCGTGCCCTCTCCCTCGTGTGCAAGTCCATCGGGTATATTGCCCAGCGGGTGCTTCACCACCACTTTGGATACACCAGAGCCGGTAAAGAGGCTATGGCTAAACTCTGCCGTACCATCTCCAGCAACCCAGAATTGGCCCGGGAGCTTCGATGGGCTGATCTAACGTGGTGGTCCACGGGTAGCACAGTGCCAAAGGACATTGTGGGGGGATGGCTGCCGGAAACTATCAACAAGTTAAGCCCCTATTTACTTAACGGTGGAGAGGGGATATCGGACGATGATTTCCTCACAGCAATAATTCTGCTCCAAGCGCCGAATCTCGAGCGCCTCGAAGATAATAGAGAGCGTTTGGTTTCAGCCTTTGACCGGCTGAACCATGATGCCGTCATCCGGGATCACGCCCTCCCGCCGAACCTGAAGCAACTAAGCCTAGGGAGGTTCGTAAATGCCTACTATCGTTTTGAATCGGTAGCGGTAGATCTTTCCTGGGAAGGGCTTGGGGGCTTCATTAACACTTTCAAGAAACTTGAATCTTTGATTATTCACTGTCCTCTCGCTGAAGGTGTTGACGAGCGGCTATCATTCCAGTCCCTCCGTGCCCTTCAGCTCCATGGGTTTAAGCTGCCACTGGAAGACTTTGAGAATCTAATCTCGCGCATCCCGAATCTTGAGACATTCCGCTTTACCCGGCAAAATTTCAGCAATGTCTATATGCTTGAACATCCCACAGGCCCTGAAATCTTGGGAGTATTGGCAAAGCGGAACGATACTCTACGGCGACTCGACCTTCATATATCATGCACGCACGAGGACGTTACGGCTCTGAAAGAACTAACGAATCTAGAAGAGTTGAAGATGGGTCTGGGGGCTTCCCACCGCAGGGATTACAGCCGTGGCATGCCGATTGGCAAACAATACTTCAAGAGCATCATGCCGCCATCACTCCGAAAACTCCACCTCCTAGTATATAAAACGGTGACGTTTGAAGAGGCCAGTGATGCCTTGATAACGTACATCTCATCAACTTACCGACAATCCCCCAACGACCAAAGGCTTCAAATGGTGCATATTAACCTGTCATGGCACCGAAAGGACTGGGCGGCCTGGCAGGAAGATACCCTTCGACGAGGATGTCAACTGTGGGCAAAAAACGGGACCCTGGTATTTGGTAGGTGATAATGAACAGCGCAAGTATTATCGAGACTGAAGCAAGGCTGAAGGAGATTTGGCTGAAACAGATCAAAGGTCCAGAGTTCTGCGCCAAGCGGCGCTGAGCATTTCTTTTCGTTGTAATACTCACTAGGTAGCTTACCTATGTCTATGAATTGTTCTGCCTCTTATATAATTATAATATTCAACATGCTTCCTTATAGACTCTACATAGGTGTAAAATTCTAGGTAAGGGAGAAAACATCCGAGGAGATGGTAATATAGATCAAACATGAGAACACCGCGTTGTACTAGGCTAACAGACTAAAGAACGACTTAATCAGTATCCAAGCTTCTCCAAGAACCCATAAACAACCTTCTGAAACTTTTCCGGCTCATCAGCTGCCGGATTATGACCCGAGTGATCAAAGACTACCAACTCGCTGTTGGAAATTCCCCTGCTAATATCCTTAGCCTCTTCCAGAGGACAAACGACGTCGTGACTTCCCACAACCACCAAGGTGGGAGTTTTAATCTCTCCAAGTCTGTTTCGAACGTCGAAGCGAGGCTGGCTGAATGAAAAGGCTGCGTTGTGGACTTCCCAGTGCAGATGGGACTCGCCACCTGTACTCTCGAATGAATCGAAAGAGGGTGGCTCTGAAGATTGTTCGTCCTTCTCGGGGGTATAGATGGCGATGATCTCGGCAAGACCTTTTTCGGCGTCTTCCTTGTCTCTGACGTTTCCAGACCATAGCCTAGCCTGTCGAGCGGGATCTGGCTTGATACGGTTCGAGGTCAGGAGCGAGGCAAGGACTCGGTGCGTGCCAAGGGGCCCGCATGCCCAAGTGTTTTGCAGGATTAAACCAGCGAGATGGTTGGGAAAGGCCAAGGAGTAGCTCAGTGCGAGGAACCCTCCGTAAGAATACCCGGCCAGGATGAATGTTTCCGCTCCCACCCAAGCCCTACATAACTTGTGTCAATAATGCCAGAAGTGACTAGAGAGGACTGAGTTACCTGAGTTCGTCAACATCGGCGATCCAACGCTCATCAGTAAAGGGACCCTTGACATCGCTAACACCACTGCCCCGGGCATCATACACAAGCACACGGAATTTCTCGGCAAGGAACTTGTAAGCAGATTCGGTCGATGTGTGGCTGGATAGTCCCGGGGCGCCGTGAAGAACAATAACCAGTGGCTTGGTCTTGTTTTTGGAACCGAGAAGCCAGACGTGGAGCTTTGCTCCGTCGCTGAGTTGAACTTGGGTGGTAGTGGACATGATGTGAGGTGTTGTGGTTCTGTACGAGTTGAAGGAGGATGTTTGTGTCGAGATCTTAAGGAAAGAGAATAGTTGCATTATATGTATCTTGAACATCAAGTGTGCATGGAGCAGGGCCTGTCATGCCATTGTTACAAGAGACACCTTTCGTAATGAGTAACGTTATTGTTCTTCATCTTGAAAGTGGCACTCTCGCTCAGCGAGGTGGAGTTGAATGTAATAATTATTGCAAAATATCGGCTCTCGCGAAATAAAGTGCGATGGCTAATTTGTCAGGGTCAGATCGGGGAATAAAGAATGTCATGGTTCGGAGAGCGTCGCTGAGCGAGGTGGAGATGTTTCCAAATCGGGCAATTCTCGCTGAGCGAGAGTGTTGATGGTCCACCCTCTGCCCTGGTCATCGGGTAGATAGTTGAGTGTTGTTCTGGGCATAGAAGATCAAATAAGAAAGCCGGAAGTGAAATATTTGAAGAAATATCTTTTAGAGGAAAATATCGACTCGATTTCCCTTGCCTATCAGTCCCAACCCTTTGCCCCCTTTCACCTCGCGAGAATGACCGACTCAGAGAAGCAACAAGACGATGTCTTACCTTGGGACCATGACCCCGATAACCCCCAAAATTGGAGCAAACTAAAAAAGACCGTAAACCTTGGAATTGTTTCCATGTTGGCCTTTATCACGTAAGTCGAGGTCCGCCTGTCTGTTTGGCAAACATCTCATCTTACCCCAGACCACTGGAATCTTCTGTCATTGTTCCCGGAGTCCCACTTCTAAAAGAAGATTTTCACGAGACGCGGCGTCCCGTAACATCTCTTGTTGTGTCAATCTTTGTTCTAGGATTTGCGTTTGGTCCTCTTCTGCTATCGCCGCTGTCCGAGCTTTACGGCCGACGCTTGCTCTTCAACATCTCGAACCTCGTCACTTTTGGATTCTCCATTGGCAGTGCTCTTGCTCCAAATATTGCTTCTTTCATTGTGTTTCGGTTTATCGCTGGCAGTTTTGGGGCTGGGCCGATGAACATTGGAGGAGGGAGTATTGCTGATCAGGTTGCCCTGGGCAAGAGGGGCTTTGTCATGTCCATCTTCTTCACTGGCATTTTTCTTGGGCCTGTAATCGGGTAAGTAAACACTCATGATTCTCTCAAGTCATCATCTAACTTTCTCGTGAGACCGGTAATGGGAGGCTTTATCGCTAAGAGTCTTGGTTGGAGATGGGTCTTCTGGGTCATGGCGATTGTTGTAAGTCTTCCAATTTCTCACACGCCCATGAACCACCAACTGACGAGATTGTTGTAGAAAGGCCTGATGACAGTTTTGACCTTTGTATTCCTTTCCGAGAGTCATGCCCCAACCATTCAAAAGCAAAAAGCAAGAAACGCCGTCGAACAAGTGGTCTCTACTGAAGACAGCAAATCTAGCACGCGTGATGTCCTTCTGCGAGCTGTTTCAAGACCAATGCGAATGCTGATCCAGAGTCCCATTGTTACGGGTCTCTCCTTATACCTCGCCCTTGTCTATGGCTACCTTTATCTCCTCTTTACCACCTTCTCGACAGTCTTTCCGGAACAATATGGCTTCGGCATCGATAACTTGGGCTTGGCGTTTCTAGGACTCGGAATCGGGTGCATGCTTGCCCTGATCGTGCTTTCATGGCTTAGCGACTGGCTACAGGACCGTCTGACAGAAAAGCATGGCAAATCCAAGCCAGAGTGAGTGTACTGCAATGCAAGCCTACCAAACCGATCGACTAACCACGATTAGATACCGCCTTCTTCCAATTGTATTGGGCATACCCTTGCTACCCATCGGTTTGTTTGTGTACGGATGGACTGCTCAGTACAAAGTTCACTGGATTGTTCCCATCATTTTCACCGGCTTCACTGGCGCCGGGCTCATCTTCTCGTTTGTGAGTCAACCTACCACTCTTACCAAGTCCACCAACTAATGACATTACTGCAGCTTCCTACACAGATATATATGGTCGATGCGTTTACAACTTATGCGGCAAGCGCGTTGGCGGCAACCAGTGTCGTTCGCAGCATTGTGGGCGGTTGTCTTCCCATTGCCGGTCTGCCATTGTACTCGGCGCTTGGATATGGATGGGTAACTTCGTTGGACCTAGACATGAAGAATTATCTGACAGCTCATGTAGGGAAACTCTCTGCTCGGTTTCATTGCCATGGTCGTTTCTATTGCCCCTCTTCTCTTCTGTCGATATGGAGAGATGTTGCGGAACAAGTATGATATCAAATTTGACTGATCAGAATTGGATATCCATACTTGACCGAGTTGATATCACGGATCGTCCAAAGTTAGTTCTTTCAAGATGTGTTAGATTGTTCGGCTTTGAGCGACAAACGCCCCTGCAAAGTATTTAGAGTCCCTGCAGGTAATTTATTAAATCTCCCCCTACTGCTTCTTCATGATCGAATCATCTCCGAAGCCCAATCTTCCTTGTCCAAAAGTAACTTGACACAATGGAGCCTTCTCTCGAGATTCGAAGCCACACCCAACAACCAAGTCAAATTCAGCTTGCCCGCATCGCCCAACTCTAACGTGCCCTCAATGTATCTCTCCTCAAAGTCCTTAGCCCCTTGATGGAACTTTTCCACCAAAGATTTTACGTCCCGCGTCGCATTCTGTAGCATTAATCGCTTGAGTGAGAGATCGTCTCGCTTCGATGGCTGAAATGTTCCCAGGGCAACATGCGTTGTGTCGTTGTCGAGATGGACACTAGGGTTTTTCGCAATCTCGCATAGTAGATTAACTTGCCGCTGATGAAGCATGGCGAGATTCATTAGTCGAGGACAACCAGCATCGCAGTATGCACAAGAGAGATATTTTGTAGCGAGTTGAAAAACCTCCTGCAACAAATGAAGAATTGCATCAAGGCTTGTTTGTCCTGGTGCGTTGAAAATATCGCTTAGAATATTTGCCCTGTCGTGAATAGAGGCGTAGCATGAATCCGGGCATCTCTGTCCTTGACTCGGGCTGGAGGAAGTAGGTGGAGGTAGAGTGTCGAGAGAGTCAATTAGATCAGTGAGAGATGGGGAGTTGCTTGTGAAGGTGGCCATGTTGTTTGGCAACAAAGACGGATCAACTTGAAAGGCATTGCCTTGAAATAACTGATTTTATCAGTCCCCAAGCCCCATCATGGCAAAGAGATGATCAATTTAACTCACAGCGTTTGTATCAGTGCTAGATAAAAGGGCACCAGCACCGTCATTTTGACCATTCTGTATTGAGGGATCAAATATGGAATGAACTCCCAGATTCGAGTTCCCAGTCGCTGCCTGAGTTGAAAGATCTGGCGTGGGTGATGGCTCGCCACTTGCTTTGCGTTTACCCCGTCTCTGAGAGATGCTGTAAACGCATGAGGCGGGGTTCGAAGACGTCACGCATCGTCGACAAGGAACTCCACCCGAGCATTTAACTCTTGATTTTCGACATGAGTTGCAAGAAGTGTTATACTTGCGAGGATTAACAAGATCCGAAGTGCCACTCGAACTCGTGGAGCTGGGAGTAATGACGGCAGGTTGGTGGGCCTGAGGGTTCCATCGTGTGGTGTATGTGGTTGGTATTCCGTTGGAAGTTGTCATTCTGAGCTGATGGACAATCAAGCCTCGAACAAAGGAAACGACTGTTTTAGGTGCTATCACTGAACAAAGAATACAGGTAGAGAATAGAAAGGAGAGAGTGAGAATGGATTTGTAAGCGGAGTGTCCATCAACAAGGATGCAGGTAGGACCATATTTCTTGAGATTAAACAGGCAAGGGCAAATGTTTAATAAGCACCTTAAATTCAACATAATGGGGCCTTTCCATTGCATTTTCAGCCCTATCAATTCAGCACGTTGAAGCTGTCGCTTGTTTGTCCCACAACAGACTGCCGAAACGCAGCATCTACCCGCCTAGCTTTCCTTCGTGCAATGGTGATATTCCCTGCAGAGCCAACCTTATTCACTAACAATGCCAGCCTAACAATAGTCAACTTCTTATTGGCTGCTTCGTTTCAGCCCGTCTCATTCATTCAGGGGTCACGAATGTGGCGTCGGGGAAAAACCTCGGCTAGGCCATTATCACCAACCTCAAAGCCACGTCTTTCCCCGCAAATTTTCGACTCCATCCCAGCGTCTCACCCCTTTGCCCGCGAGAGCCATAGCCCTTGGTCAAAATGCCTCGTTCCAAGAAAACACCAACTACGACGGAGCTTATCGTAAAGCCTCCACGCAAGAAGCCAGGCCCAAAACCAAAGCCAATTTCAGAACGCGTGCACAAGCGGGCCAAGCCAATCCAGCGTATCGAGAAAAGCTACTCACAGAGGACAAAAGAAGATGTTCTCTTATATCTTCTCAATCACACTATTTACGACCCTGATAGTTGGAAGTCGGTCAATTGCTATAGAAAGCCTTTCCAACGAGATGCTGCAAAGCATTTCAAGATACCAGAGGCCACTATACATACTTGGTGGAAGAATAGGACGTCTATTTTGAATAGGGAGAAGAAATCTAGGAAGAAGAGGACTTCTAAGGGTAAATATCTGGTCTTGTTTTTGTTTAACTGGATGTGACTGACTCTCTCATTAAGATCAACCTGCCCCAGATGTGGGAGAAACAGCACCGTCAGAGGGAGCCTCAGCAGAGCCAGAAGTCCCAGAAGAATCAGAAGCATCAGCGTCAACGTCAGAGCAAGCAGATCGAGAGTCAACAGTCCCAGAGTCAGCAGCTCCAGATTCAGTAGCAGAAGACACAGCCACAGCGGCCAAAGCTAGCCCTGGATCGAGTGAGATTCAAAATCAATGAGTGCCTGTGTCGATCTGGTTTGGTTTGTTAGGACTGGTTCAACTTGTCCGGCTTCAAGAATTCAATCGAACAGCACGCTAGGCGTGAGTTGTTCACTCGCCAACTGCGCTTTTTCTTTATAGTGCTCCAGGTCTTGCGCTCGGTCAAGGTAGAAGGCAGGGGCCATATCACGCACTGGGAAAGTTGATCGTGGGCTCTGTATGTCTCGGTTCAGAGAGGCACGAATGTGCATATTCAGATGGCAACTGGCACCAATACCGGCCAATCCAAGCCAGTTGGCTCACACTGCTGATTGTTGAGGCTATTCTTGGTTCCGCGCCACCTTCAGCGTTGGTCTGACTGTGCTACTTTCCTTGTTTTTTGTCTTCCGAAAGGATCTTTTGTCCTTTCTATATTTGAGCGATTTCTTTGGTAATATTTGGTCTTAGAGCGTGGAATGGCTTTCTGGGATTCATGGATACAAGGATTTGGGCTATGATGTACACAGCTTACGCCTAGGCCAAGCAAGTTGTAGCCAAGGCCGAACTCTTTTGCTGACTTTCATGTTTGGAGCAACATGATGGCCGGCTTTCTCTCAGTATCTGGAAGCGCCTCCGTCTCATTGAGACGTCAGATAACGGGATGGGAGATAAGAGAGAATCTAAGTTAAGCCGGCTGGGCAAACCTTGAGTTATGCGAAAATGAGATAATATAAGCCAAAATACTACACAAAGTTGTATTTATGGTCACATATTCTTTGCCATGAACTGGATTAACCTGTCTATTGGGCGAAAACTATCCAGCCAAGTCTCTTTCGCAGACCGGCTAAACCGCAGCAATCCTACAGCATTCAGCTGAATGACGCCGCCAAGAACAACCCCCCCTTGGCGTCGTCTTGGCCAAAGATTTTGCCCAAAAGGGAAAAGAGTCTTACATCCCCACATAAACAAGGCGTCCTCTCACCACTATCCCTCATCCTATCCTGCAGCATAAAGTACGTCCAAGATCCTTCCCCTCCCCAACCTAAACCAGCAAAACGTCTGAGACTGCATATATTATGAGCGACCCGAAAGCATGCTGGGAGTGTCATAAAAGACGCCTCATTTGTGACTTTGGACGTCCCGCTTGTTCGAAATGCGAGGCTAGGAGCGTTGCTTGTCCTGGGTATGGTGAGAAGAAGCCGTTGAAGTGGCTTCAGCCTGGTCAGACTAGGTCGAAGGGGAAGAGGGCTAAGAAGGAGGTTAATGTTATTCGACTTACTTTGAAGGATCCTAGTGAGGCGACGAGTGTATTTGAAGCGATTGAGTACTGTGAGTATCCTACTTGGATCCCTGTACCTGGATGAAGCACCTCGACTGATCACCTTGCAGTCAACACTCACATCTGTCCCGATCTAGTAGCCAATGGCGCTGGCGGTGGTTCCAATTGTCCCTTTATTCTACACCCCTCTGAAGCACCCTACATCCCTACGGCTATTAGACACACCATGGTGTCGATTGCACTAGCTCATCGTGTCCTGCAGTCGGAGCAAGGGTTTGAAGCCGACAGGGCTTTGTTCTCTACGAGGCTGCAGAAGCATCGTGGTGCAGCGATTCGACATTTGGCGAGTGACTTGGTGCCAGGGTCGCAGCCGGATACCATTACGTTGGTGTCTATCCTTACCTTTCTACTCGCAGAGGTGAGCCACCCATGGATCTTTCTTCATGCAGCAGTTTAATTATGTCTCAGGTCCAACAGAGCTTTTCGTCTAGTTGGCGTCAGCACTGTGATGCCGCCAATACCGTCGTGGAACTTCTTGGCGGGATGAGTACCATCTTGCTCTGCTACCCCTTTATCCGGCCCGTCGTTCGGTACTACATCCTGTACGTCGACCTTCCTGATTAGTTCTCTTGCATAACCAGATCTAACCTTTGCTAGCATCGAAATCTTGAGCACGACAACAGCACCAGTGGTAGAGGAAGCCCGAGCACGTCGTCAAATGGAAATCCTCGGCTTCCTCCCCATGGCCTTCAACACAGGCCTCTTCACCACAGTCCCCTGCGCCCCAGAGCTCCTTGTCGACACCATCTTCGTCAACCACCTACAATCACAAGCGCAAGCTTACGAAGGAGCCGTATTCGAAACAAATCTCCAAAAAGCCTCTTTAGACCTACTTCAAAGAATCCAGTCCTTCTCTGTTGAGAGCTGGGTCACTGGTATTGATCTCAACGAGAAGTTGAATGAAGATCCTAATAAGCCTTCCAAGCAGCGTCAGGCTCTTTCGTGGGATTGGCAGAGTGTTGCGTATATTTACCAATCTGCTGTTGCTTTGTATTGCATCTCTTCACTGCTTTATCCTCAGTATACTCAGGATATGCCCCAGGCACTTGACGAAGATGTTGACATTGCGGCCATTCGGTCAGAGTACCTGGCAACCCTACTCTGTAACATCAAGGAGATTGCCTCAGGGTCAAACATGCAATTGCGGAAGATGCTTATTTGGCCGCTGGTCATCGCAGGCATTGAGGTCGACGTTAACGATGAAACGTCAAAGAAGCTGATCTGTGGTGAACTGGCTTGGATTAGCAAGGTAGTAGGGACAGCTTCACCACTGGTTGCACATGACTTCTTGTCAAAGCTTTGGAAGTCGGACTGGATTCCTACTGGGTATGGGAGAAGAAGCTGGAATAGCATATTTGATCGGCCATATGTGTTTGTCATGTAATCTAGAGCTGTAGATAGGCACTCTCCTTAACACCCTAATCTGCGCCTTGTACACTCGCTATCACTTCATCCCAGTGAATACGGCGTTCCGACTCCTGACTACCATAACTTGAATCACTCAACGCATCACAATCCGCCGAATCCGTCCACCCATCATCATCCACGAATGTCAACCACTGACCCCGTCTAGCCTCACACGTGACGCCCTCCTCTCCCAGCTGTTTCATCACCCGTCCGACCGGACGTTCCTCCGAAGGACTGCTGTCAAGCCCTTTGCTCACAACGATGCCGTAAAAGTACACATGTGTAAGCTCGGGGAACTCTTCAGGATTGTGTACAGCAACGGCTTCTAACACGTCGGCCAGCTTGGAGCTTCCACCACCATCGTTGTTTGTGTGAAAATCCCTCATGATCTCTTCCTCACCCCGGTCTTCCGTCTCACTTTCCGGGATGGTCAGTTTATGCTCCAGCACAAGCGTCTCTAGCGTCTGGCGTGAAGCCATGAGGATGTCTATCCAATCTTGGGCGCTTGCTTCTTCAGCACGCGAAGACCAGCCTTCATCTTCAGCGTAGTATGTATGCTTTCTATGAGCAGTCGAACATAGATAGAGGTGTTGCAGGAGTGGTAGCGACACGCCTTCCTCGGGCAAGAATCCACCCAATGGACGAGGATGAACCAGCTCGAAGTTTAAACTCCCGTAGTCGGGTGCTTCGTTGGGACCGGCGAGATTCTCTTCTGGCAAGGGTGCAAGATCACGATCGAACCAGAGTGAAGTCTGAATCGGCCTGTCCAGCATCCCGAGCTCCAAACGCTCCAGCGTCGGGCCGGAGCGGAGGATCCATCTAGCTCCAGCCCGAGGGATATACCCAAGCAACTTTGCGAAGCGGAGTTTAGGAAGCGGCGGAAGTCTGACTTCGTTGGTCCTTTGGTCAACCTCATCCCAACGAGCGTTCAGCTCCAATACCTCAAGGTTGACACAGTAGGGCAAAATATTCCAAATCTTGTCACCAGTATCGATGACACTGCAGAGGCTTCTCACCCGGCTAGCGAGAATTCTGAGCCTGTCCTGATCGCGAGTTTCCACGAGCTGCCGCAAGGTGTTGAGCGGGGAGAGTCCCCCGCGATAGTGATAACAACGATAGACACGATCCGAGGGAGACTTGAAAGGTGGGGGATGTTTAATCTCGTCGCGGCTGTCGTGGTAGCCTTTGGCGTGCAGCTCAAGGTCGGCCCATATTTGGGGCTCGATGAGGGCGTCGAGGCGCTTGCAGGTGCGGCTGAAGTTGGATTTTTGACCAAGGGAGAGATGAGAAGAGATCTCGAGGATTATTTCGTTGGGGAGCGTGGCCGGAGAGTGCATTGTGAGAGACTGAGATGGGAATTGTGTGTTGGTTGAGTGAGATGAGTGAGCTACTTGCGCGTCTTTATTTGCGGCTGTGCTCTAACTAGCAAACTGCTTGTCCAATGAGCTGCAGTGCCAAGGTATGTAAGCAATTAAGGTCGATTACAACGATTGGCTAGTGGAGGTCATTGTGAAACTGCATACCGTCAGCCGGGTCCTTGATCGACGATGAGAACGGACCACCGGAACGGCATTCACCTATTTTCCCTTACTAGGCATTTACAATTAACTTATGAGATATGTATTCGTTCTAGGACTTCAGACTATTATGTAGCTTTAATTAGATATAAGAACGTCATAGTTTGCATATCCTCGGGGCGCTGCTCTCTCTTTACTGTTTGAACCTGTGTACGAGCCATTTTAGAGAGATCAACTCCACCACAACAAGAGGGTTTGATTTGAATAAAGCAAAACAGGCATATTTCTTTTGCTCACCAACTTCTCAATTACCTCCATCTCTTTCATACTCGCCCAGGTCTAGAGACAGTTGGTGCCCTAGAATGATTTCCCTTCAAACATTCATCGGCTCAACGTATTACTATATAGCCACCACCAAACTACGGCTGCCAACTCAATATTATCTTGCCTCACAAGTTCCTAAGTAAATTTTATCCTCGAGTTCTTCCCGCGATCTGGTTTTATGGAAAGTAGGTGATGAAGATTAAGTGCCTCGTCCTTGCGCAACCCTCGCCCTGCAAATTCCAACATATGCGTCAAGAATCCGACATTGAAAACGCTTTGTTCATGGCGATGGAGTACGTATGTATGAAACTTTTAGTCCAGATACAATAACCCCCGCTACTTTGTCTAGGTACTTTATGACCGAAGTGAGTCTCTCAGTCGTCCACTCGGCAGGACGCCTTTAAGTCACCTCCCGTACGTGAACGCGTTTCTCATCCAGAGTCATGGCGTCAGGGTGAGTGCGCCCTTGCTCTTCATACTCCAAGCAGATGGCAAGGGGCCCATCCACGTACGTTAACGCGTTTCTGATCCAGAGTCGTGGCGTCAAGGTGAGCCCTTGCTCTGCCTGCTCGAGGCAGATGAGTAAGGACCCATCCTCATACGCCAATCCTTTCCCCGACTGTATTCGCCTTCCGGGTCACTTTCATGGCTCCTGCGGGAATTGCAAGTGGCGCGATCATGCTGCTCGGCGCTCCAGACAGGACGCCCGAGTTCGAGGATGCTTGGAAACTCTGTCTTTGCAAAGTTTTCTTGCAACAAATAAAACTGGCAAACTTGATATAAAAGAAGTTGCAGCCGCCATCTCAACTTTTCGTTCTTCATCATTTGACCTGAATAATAACATTCTCCTCATCCCCTTTACCTGATCTCCTCACTCGCGACAATCATCACCTACGTAAACAACTTACTCATCATGCCTGAGATTATCCAAATTCAAGAGCACTATTATAGCTCTAATCTCCAACTAGCGGTTCGCAGAGAAGAGCTTCGCCAACTCACACGTATCCAAAAAGAAGCTCGAAAGATGTTTTAAGATCATTGTGTTCGATGATGAGCAACTACAGAAACTCAGCATAGTGCGAGGGTAAACTTCTGCTATGATTGATCGGGTGGCATTCTTTAACGTGATAATAGTTAAACTTTAAAATTCGAGAGTCTTATTAATCTGAATGACGTGATATTTTGACCAATGGAGAGGATATCTAATGTACTAGGCTAAGCATATACTTATATTTATACTACATCGGGGAAGTTAAGTAGGCAACTAGAAAAATTCAAGACTTACTCTTTACTTGGCATGTATTTCTTATGTCATTAGATAGTAATGAAAAAAGTTGAAGGGGGATGCTCTAAAGGTTGGCGAGTGAACAAAATAAACCACTATTATTACTACCGCCTATCTCACCATCTTTGCCGCCCCTTCTCCTCTGGTTTCCTCCTCCTATACTCCCTTAGGAACTCTCTAGCTCGCTCAGCCTCTGCAAAGATGTGACCCAACCCATATTTTTCCGGATCCTGACAGATCGGACAGTTGGCAACAACACCATCATCCTCACCCTCACTAGGCTGATATTCCCTGGCATCAAAGTACCGATCCCCATCTTCATTGTCATACCAGATATCGCCGTCGTCATCTAAGTCTGTGCGGTAGCCGGCCAACTGCAATGCGTTGACAAGCAACCGTACAAGTGGGAAACGAGCCAACTGCCTCCGTCCTTTTTCGGTTGAAATTGTCTCGTAGAAGAGGGTCATGCTCTTGAAAGGTTTCTCTTCATTCGAGTCCGACTCCTCATAGGTGAAGCCGTCTTCTTCTCCACTCCATGACTCAGTATTGACGAATGAGTCGTATTCTGAGCCATCGTCCGAGTGGTATGGTTCCCTGCAAATAATACCATTGGAGGACCAAGATATTAAGAAATCAGGGACCCTAAGCTGCTCTGATCGCTCATATGCTTCTTGACACAAATGCAGTGATTCTTCCTCTGGTTCCCAGCTTTTCTGTTTCCTTACTGGCTCACTAAAATGATATGAAAATGCCCTCGCGACCTCTTGTGCCCTGGAAGAGACGAAATACTGTTGCGAATAGTCCCAGAATATGTCGCGTTCAAAAGTCGCGTGCGGATCCGAGTTGTGCCATAGGAGATGGGTCAGGATTCCTTCTAGTTCGATAAAGTTGAACGTACCCCACCTTTTCTCCACATTGGATCGTGTTGTTGACATCCAGGCAGTTTGCCATGCGCTTATTGATGATTCATGACCGTTGAGTATGGTGTTTGCGTCGCGAGATAGCAACCAATGCATCACCTCGCTGTTTTCATTTTCGATACACGCATTGAGCGGCATGCTGTTATGCCATCGGGGAAGTGGTGAAGGATTGACTTGAGCGTCAAATTCAACCAGTAAAGAAGCCATAAAGACGTTAAGCTTGCGGTGAGACAACAGCGGCTTCCACTGAGCATTGGGGTCGAGTTTCACCTCTTCCAAGCCAAACAACAGTTCTGCGATGTCCCCGGCTCCCACGGCTCCATCTAGGAAATAATTGGGGGTTTGGTCTGGGTTCCAATCCGAAAAGCCGACTGAGCGCAAGAATTTTACCTGCTTGAAAAAATCGCTAGAGCCAAGAGCTGTTACTGGGTGCCGTGCAAAACCCTCCAGCTGTGCTCCATGGAACATGAGTAGAGATAAAATGTGGTCTAGGCCACGCTCAAAGGCGCGAAGCACAGCTGGGCTAAAATCAATTATTAGCCGATGAGCCCTCGCAATGTGCCGAAATGACATAGTTATGCGGCTCCACACTCACAAGCCATCCCCGTGGAAGACGTTTGGGTTGCAACCTTGCTCTAGCAGAAACTGAAGGAGTTCAGCACCCGGTTGCGGAGGGCGTGATGCACGCTAGCCCAGACATTCGCATATCAGTAAATAAATAAATAAATAAATAAAAAAACGTCCGGTTATACAGATGACACTCACTTCGAGTAGACCGTTTCCATCTACATTCACGTCATGAATACTTGCCTCTCCGGTCTCTAAGAGGTGCTTGACCATCGGCAGATTGAAATCAACGCAAGCTTTGAATATTGGCGCGTCATTCGGCCGAACATTGACGATAGAAATCTGACTAGAGAGGAAAGGCATGCCAAACCAAGTCTGGGTGAACTGCTGGGCCTCGATCTCGAGGAAAATTATTCGTCGACCTAGGATATTAATCCTTGCTTTGAAAAGAGCTCGGGCTTTCCAAAGATTCTTCTTCGACGTGAGACTCAGAGATCCTTCAAGACGCCCCTCTCGATCATCGGCGTCTTGGGCCCCGGCTTTGGTTCTGAATGTCCAATTTTGCGTCGCAAGGGGCTCTTTCCATCTCCATTCTTCCGTTCTAGCTTTGACTTGTGCGAAAATCTCGTCTGGAATATCAGTCGTCGATGGCTCTGGGGACGAAGAGCTAGCGCGTGTCGGTGATTTAAAACGTGATGGTTCTGTTGTCACATCCCTAGGTGTTCGAGAAAGTGATGTTTGTTGTGCGCTTGGGTGACATGTTGCCTTCAAACTCGACAGTTGGAGAGCCATCTGCGCTTGGGTTTCCTATCGCGCATCAAAGTCAACAAACCAAGCCGAGCATCGTTATGGGTGGTATTACCGTGATCCGGACCTCGGTTCTCTCCTGCGAGTCCAGGACTCTTGTCATCATCTCGGTGAACATGATAGAGGTAGTTTGTTGCTCCTGGCGAACCCTCTCAACTGCCTCATATGTTGTAGCCGAGGCCTCTTCTACCTGACTTCATTGTCAATTGGGATATTGGAATCATAATGCTACCTGGTCTGACTAACCCTTGTTCCCAGCAAGCCAGATTGAGCCTGGAAACACGACTCTAGTTCCTGGGTCGCACTCATGATGTCGTTTCGGATTACTTCCTGTCCTAGCCGAACGGCAGCAATTGAGGCTCGATTGAAAGATGCAAGACGCCTGCGGGGAATGAGCTTAGCAATAATATAGAATGAACCACATATCGGGTGCCACTTACACACTAAGAATACTGAAAACAATGTCGAGAGCGGCTTCAGATTCTTTTACATCCTTCAGGACTTTTTGGGCCCTTCTCTTGTCGACAGCAGCCCAACGTAGTCTGTGTGATGTCGATGATTGGCCTCCGTCTCCACGCAGCATTCGAACCTTTTCCAGCGCCGCTAGGCTGACTCTAAGGCAGCTGTAAAGTAAGCTGTTGTGAGCGTCGGGGATGAGATCGCTGGCATTAGCGTTTGCCAAGTCCTTGTCTAGCTCGTTCGCATGATGAAGAAGGAGGCCGAGCCGATCGATCTTGGCGCTTAACTCGGCAAGTTCTGTGGGTGCGTTGACGAAGGACTGGACCAGCTGGCGAGCCTGATCCCCGATGT
Source organism: Fusarium ambrosium (assembly GCA_003947045.1). Taxonomy (NCBI): domain Eukaryota; kingdom Fungi; phylum Ascomycota; class Sordariomycetes; order Hypocreales; family Nectriaceae; genus Fusarium; species Fusarium ambrosium. Next base: position 236,202 of record NIZV01000029.1, read on the forward strand.
CGACAGCGAGCTTGAGTAGTTGAGCGATGGCGGCCGTAGCGCCTATGATCTCGAGGGGTTCCATCGAGATTTTGCATGTGGTTGAAAGAAAAAGGATGGAAATCACAAACCAGGCTGTGGTTGTTGTTGGGCAAGAACGAGAAGCTGAATCACGTGGGGGCGCAGCAAGGCGTCTGTATGAGTGCTGTATGCCTTGTATGTAGTTTCCTCTTTTCTCTAATGTCAGCCTGTAAGTAGTGCATATGCTCTAGGTAGATGTGGTAGGAGCTGAAACCAATACTCGACAAAAGAGCAAGAGTCAATATTATATCCATGACTTCTAAGCTCTCGCCAAGATTTTTTCTCTAATTTTGGCGATTTGGATTCTCTCTGGTAAACTGGTGCCAGCTTGGCCAGCTCTACACATGTCAATCGATTGCAATTTTTTTGAGTGTATGGATGCGTGAAAGGCAATTAAAAGTTGCAAGCACCGAGGCTAAACCAGTTGTCGACTTCAAATTTGGACAAGGCTTTGCGCTTTCGGAGATAGGATTTCATAAGTTTTCGGCTTTATTAGCAATTGATCTTATTGTCACATTTAGCAGTCAATAGGATCTTGGAAGTATAGTGCGGAAGACAGAATTGTCAAGTTCAGTTGTTCATGTATTCAACTCATCGCCCAGGTGGCAGTGCAACACGTGAATGCAAAATGCTTTGTCTTGAAAAGTAACCATATCTAACCGTCTTTAATCCACCCGAAAAATCTATTCACTGCATCGATTGTCCCAAGCAAGAAAGTGAATGTCGCTCATGCTTACGAAAGCTGAACCATGAGGTTCTTGACCTGGCCAAGGCTCTTGTACTCAGCCAAAGCAGCCGCAGCCTTGGGGTCCTGATAAGCCGCCTGAGCCTCCTAGAAAAGTTCATTAGCATCCATGATGTGACTTGATAATCAAAAGTCAAAAAACTCTTACCTCAAGGCTGTCCCATCCAACCAAAGCGAGACCAACAGTAGGTCCATCTCCAACGCTGACACCACCCCAAGTGTCCTTACCGAGGGCCTCGATAAGGCCCATCCAAGCCTTTCGAACCTCGGGATGCTTGCTCTTGTCATCAATGACAATGCTAGAGAATTGGGTGAAGGTCTTGTGGGAAGCGTTCTCGGGGAAGTTGGCAACCTCGAATCGGCCAACCGTAGGCTCGCCTCCAACTCTCTCATTGTACCTCTCCTTGCGCTCCTGGACCCAAGCAGAGGCCTGGAAAGCTTCAACGTCCTCCTCAGTCTTGAAGGCTGTGACGTGTCAGTTAACTGTGTTGTGAGAAGTGGGTCTCGTTGACTTACAGATGCACTGCACAAACTTGAACTCGGTGGCAGCCGCGCCGTTCTCGGCGACGACGGGTCCAGCGGAAACACCGGCAACTCCGGGTTGGGACTTGAGCTCCTCCTTGAGCGTAGGCCAGGCCTCGAGGAAGCGGTCCTTGTTCTCCTCAGAGATGGTGGGAACGACGATGGTGAAGAAAGGCATTGTGGCGTGTTTGATGGGGTTGAGATTGATTGGTTGAAGGCGATGCAGTGAGTTAGTTGTGAATGAAGAAGTAAATGTTTGATGATGGAATAAGACCTCAAGCAGAGGCAAGAGTCTGTATTTATATCTAGACAAACTCCATAAGGAGGCTCCGTTAACTCCTCGTCCTCCCCGTCGGAGTCTTGCCGGAACCCGAACAATAAGCTTGAATCAGCCCTAGTTCTAGACTACGCGTATACCAAAACGAACTTCGTACGAGTAAGTTCTCCCAGTTGTGTTTAAGTTGCTGGCGGTGAAACCCCCCATGTCAAAGCAAGCATGACACGGTCTGTGCCAAGACGTGGCTCGCCAAAAAATGGGTAGGTTGCGGATTCGGATTCGGTTTCGCGACGGATAGGATAGAAGCCGAAGTCAAGTTGTGCAAGATTTATGTACACAATTAAATGAATGCGAGATATGGGCTGAAACTGTACCCTGTTGGCACTTGTAATGGCATAGTTATCGAAAATAGACCCTGTTTATTAACGAGTGTGGCTTGGGACTAACATCAGCCCAAAAGGTTGCGTTGCATTTCATCAAGATGAAGCGCCGCGTAATCATGCGAACATACCCTAGTGCAAGACTCCGAACATCCGTTTTTTTCCTTCTTGTTTTCGAATAAAGTTTCCGTCGTGCATAATATCAAAAAACACACTAATAAGCACATAACAGCGATAAACCCCCAATCTTGTAAAACACGGTAATCCCAATCCCCCTGATTCTAACCTATTCTTCTCCGGCTTTGAGTTCATACATCCACCATCCTGACACTGGCTGAACTGAGTCAAGTATAGCCTTCTGCTTCTTTTCAGGAGCCCGGGGCTTTGACGGTGTGTATGACTCTTGAGCAGGCTCCTCGACTGCTGTCACCTGTGACTCCTCGACTGCAATCACCTGTGGCTCCTCGACTGCTGCCGCCTTGTCAGGGGATTCTTTCGAGGTTGAACCCCCGGCATCTCGTCCCGGAAAACAAGTGAGCCTCAAGATAAACTCTCTCAAGCGAGCAATCTTGTTCGCCTTCTTCTGCGTCTTCTCCGTCTTCTCCGTCTCCTTTGTCTCCTTTATCTCCTCCGTTTCCTTCTGCTCCTTCTTCTTCTCCATCTGCTCCGTTTCCTCCGGGGTTTCCACCCTTGGTGTGGTCGTCGCTTTTGGAAGCGCAGTCGCTATCAAATCTTGGCGGGTGCAAACCTTGACGCCCACTGAACCGGCCACCATCCTCGTCATGACTTCCACTCCGTTATCGATGAGCTTGACGGGTACCGAGACGAAACCCTCTGGAACGTCACCGCCTTTAATGTAATGGAACTGTACACCATCTATCTTGCAGCCTGCGTGGTATTGCTTTGTCTGGCCGTTATAGATGCCTTTATCGAGTCCCTTGGTATGCAGACAGGTCCCCTCGTGTGCCCAGAAGCAAAAGGCCGTGATCCATCCAGATAGATAGCTAGGCCCGGATCCGTTTTTTTGGTAGTGAACAATCTTGCCCCAAAAGTCGAGGATATCGGGATCCTCGGGATCGTCGAACGACCGAACAAGATGGTCGAGCACTGGCCGCAGAAGCTTGGCGAAGAGCTTAGCTTCGTATCGATGCCGTATATTGAGAACCTGATTGTGTTCTCTTTGATTTGATTCTCTTCTTGCCCATCGAGGGCAAGAGGGAGAGGGTGCCGGTCCCTGTACTCGGCCGCGATGAGGGCGATAGCCGCGGCCTTGGTTGCTACGGCAGGGTCTTCAGGGTCGTATGGCCGGATGAATGTTATTCTTATAGTCATTATGTCGGAAGACGTGATATTCAGAGATTACAGTCTTTCGGTCAGGTAGGAAGTGATGATTTTCTCTTATTTCTCGTACGGAGGTCAGAGCAGTTAAATACCTATATAGATAGGCAGTCTATGAGTCTTCGACTCCTGCAGGCTACAGGTGGCCATAAGGCTTAAAAAAGGCCACTGTGTTAGCATTGGGATATGATGCTATGATGTATTGGAAATGTGTTCTTTATTATAGTTGAAGTCGGGATAACCGATAGACAAGATCGAGCTTAGCTTCTTTACCAAACTGGTATATCTTGTCAATGCGGTTCCGAATCTTGCGCCAGTCGTCTTTGGTCCCGAGTAGAGTTACCGACGGCAGACCACAGGATATGCACCCCACATAGGAAAAATAGTTCTGCATCGATCCCATCATGAGAATCGCCGCAGTCACCTTGTCTGTTGCCTCGGTAGTGGTAAAGTCGGGCATGATCCACTCTCTCAGTTTGGGGTCGACAATGTGCTCCTCCATTTGCTTGGTCATCTTGATGGCCAGTTCACCACAGTCGAGGGTCCCTTCAATGCGAACTGTCACCTCCTTCTTGCCCTCGTGCGCCACGAAATGAGACCTCAACTCCTCAGCATTCTTGTTGATGTAGAAGCTCAGCTGCGTAAGAATGGAGAACCAAATATCCTCAGGGCGGATCTGTAGATGGTGATGGTCGTTGTATGCTTCCCAGACTGCTGTGACGAAGCCGTTTGCGTTGGGATAGATTCCATTTCCTGTAATCTCGTCAAATGATGTTTGAATTATTCTCTGGCTCTTTTCATGCTCGTTTGGGCATGCCCGTTTGAAGAGGTTAAGCGATGATGTCGTCTCGCCTCCAAACCTCCATGCCTTGGCTGGGTGATCGGCTGGATAAATAGTAACGGGCATTTTAGTCGCCTGAGTATGGTTGAAGTGAAAAGAGAAGATGGATTGAAATTCCTTCGTTGGCTGCGTGGTGCTATTTTAAAGAACTCGAGGGATGTTGCAAGGTGAAAGAACTGACACGTTTGCAAGAAACGAGATATCACTCTTTGTCTACACGAGAGGGGTTACTCTTTGTCTACATAATGCCCGCGTGACTCATTAGACCAACACCTATTTATAGGATTCCTGGTTGGTCATCTATTCATACGTCCACCAACACAGCTTTGACAAAGAAGATGCTCGGCCCGGCGGCCCTGTCGTATGACCGAGTGACTTTTGTTGCTTGATTGGTTTTGGCTCTTGGTATCATGCTGGTAGACATAGTGTTAGGAATTATAGTCTTTTAGAGGTAAGAAGTGATACCTTTCTCTTATTTCTCATAGGGAGGTTAATGTAATTAAACTGCCCGCAAGCAATAAGAAGGCTAAAAAGAAAAAAAGGCTACTATGTTAGAACCGGGATATGATGCTATGATGTATTGGAAATGTGTTCTTTGTTGTAGTTGAAGCCGGGATAACCGAGCTAGAAGATCGACAAAGAAGATGGAAAAGGCCAAGCCCTTTAGCAGTGTCACCCTACAGCCCCGTGCTCGTAGGTAGTCCTAGCTAAAAATAAGTCAGGCATAACATAGACCACCCTTTACAAAGACGTCTTTCAAGTTACAGCCGCCTCTTGTTTCATAGAAAATCCAAATCTATCGCGCCCCATCCATAACCAATCACATCTTCATCCCCTATACCAACCTGCTGAATACCATCCATTTCATCCCGGTTTATAGCCACCTGGCTCATCACCGGGGGTAGGGCCTGTTGCTGTAGTTGCTGCTGCTGGTACGGCTGATGTGGTTTCTGATGGGACATGGTCGCCCCTTGACTATCTGCTCGCTTGTTGTCATCAGATGGATACTCGACAAACTGGAAGCAAGTCGACTTCCCCATCATCTCTTGCATCAGGGATGTCATTCGTGCAATGCAAGGCTTCATCAAAACCGGTAGACTTTCTTTGCCCCCGTAAACCTCTCCTGCGGCGTTCTCGCCAGTAGTGTTCGCTCCTCCGGCAGCTCCTAGAGGGAAGACTGTGTCATCTGAGAAGAAGGCCGCCATTCCGCCAGATATGACACCTGCAAACTGACGTACTACTTGCGCCGCTCGGTGTGCGAGGCTCCACTCCTCTGGGAACGCTTCCAGGACTGATAGCGCGACTGCGACCTCATCCCTAGCTAGGAAGGGAAACGTCGATTGTGAGGTCCAGTTTGCTGAGCGGCATATTGCCACAAAGTCATACATCAAGACCAGACATATAGGCATAAGCCTGTAGAGAGTGTTGTAGTTGAGGGGCAATTGTTGCTGCTGGAAGAGCGCCGAGGTGGCCTGAAGCTGGCGCTGCGCGAATTGCTGTAGGTCTTGTCGTGATACAGCTCCAGCTGAGCTGTTAAAGTGGTTCGGGTAGTATAACAGGAGGAGCAGGTAGTAGTACCGCGCGCTGAGCCAAGTTGTGCTGCTATTAGGGCTTAAAATTCCCATGGGTACCTAGTAAATAGGTGATTTAAATAACCCAATAGGCTTAATTAGGTTAATATAGCTACCTATAGGTACCTATAGATTATTACTAGGTATATAAAAAAAGCATTAAGTATTTATAAAAAGAATAATAAATTAATATAGATTAGATTAAGTAATCTTAATTAATATAATAATTATTATAATATAAAAAAAGAAATAATTAAATATAATAATTAAATATAAAATAAAGTCTTAAGATTAATTATAAAAAAATAAAAAAATAGGCCTTATTAGCTATTTTTATTTTCCTCTTATTATCCCTATAATCGCAAAGATAGCGATTCTTATTAATACTATAATTATATAGGTATATTATTATATATTAATTACTATAATTTATATTCTATAAGAGCAAAATATACTAACTTATTACTATATCTTATAGGCTTCTAGGCATTTAAGGCTATACTTATAACCTTAACTATGATAAATAGTTTTTAAATATCTTTAAGCGCGAGGGTAATAAGCATACCTTCTTAGGCTATATAAATAAGAGACGAGAAGTAATTATAATAAAAGTTAACTTTAATTTAGCGCGAGGGAGAGGCTTAATTTATACCTTACCTTAAATATACTCGCATAATAAGCTACTTACGCAATACTATTAGACTAGGTAATATTACTATTTATCGCTATTACTATAAGGGTATATTTAGCTATATTAAAATAATTGCTAATAATACTTTAGATAAGAGCTGCTACTATACCTATTATATATTTAAGAATAAAGATTATAATAAGATATAATATTTAATTATATTAATTAATTTATATTAATTAGATTAGATTATAAATAAGAATCTTTGCTAAGCTATTATTTATCTCTAGCCCTTATTCTCTAATTAAAGAGAGAATATATTAATGCACTAGAGTTTTATATATATAAATTATTAATTAGATATATATATA